>JZKD02S1646759.1:132212-143555 GCA_000966675.3 Picea glauca | reverse complement strand
TCCTGCACTAATTCTAAAGAGGTTTGTGTGAAGTTGTCCTTTGGAGGCTAAATATTTGCAGCTACACTCTCTGTGTCCTTTGATAATTCCAAAGATGTTTGCATGAATATTATGTACATTGACAGTTCTCCAGATTAGCGTTTCATTTGAACTTTGTTTGCAATTAATCACAATAATATTTATGGTGCAAATATTTGTCATACTTACATTTCTCATTGATCGAAGTAAAATTTGTACCTCTTAGTGAGTTATTATTATGGTGTATGAATATGCCTAAAAATATATAGTTTTTGACTACGCAGGTTCTAAAGAGAGATATCTTCAGAGTGAATAAAAAACTAATCAATAGAAAATGATGAACATAATTATCAAGTGAGAAGTATGCAAAAAAACGCTGTGGAATGATGCCACAAAGACTGTATAAGGAAGGTTTTACATGATCATACTTGAGTCCAGTAGATCGAGCATAATAAGCACGAGATCACAGTGAGCACGAGATTGTATGAGATCGTTATAGTAAGAGCACGAGTTGGCAAAGAATGGTGCAGAAAAACAATCAAATGGATTTCAGAGATTGCAAAGGATAACGATGGCACAAAATTAAGGAGAGATCTCATGAGATCACATAGAGATCCCATGAGATCGTAGTATAGAGGAGAATAAAACTAAATGGAGGGATTCATCTTCTCGAGGGACTGCAAAAGACACCATGATATTATAGATAAAAGGTTCCATAAGATCACAATGGTTAAGTGCCATAAAATCGCAGTATTGTGCTACAAGTTCACAGACAAAGGAAAAACAAAATCATTGTAAACATGGGCGAAGATCACTGAGTTTGGTAACACAGATCTGATCCTTTAAATTGGTATCAAATAATCTCTTGTGTGGATAATGACAGTTAGAGTCCCACATGATCGTAGTGGTTTAACTATGAGACTGTTACCACATCGCAGTTGGAGGTGTCACTTGATTGCATTGACATGAAACCAGTTTGTATTTCCATATAACCAGTTTGTAGTGGTGCACAAAATTCCTTTGGAACGTGGAAATAAATTAGATTATTGACTTCCTTCTTAGTTGTTTGAGGGTGGATGTGGAAATGGAGGCTCCCATATTACTATCAATCTCAGAAAATATTCAAGCATCAACAAAATTTTGGGACTGTAATTTTTTTTTAATATTTCTATGAGGAAGAATATGGAACCAGAAGATTCATGACCATTTGGAACATTGATTTATATATGTGGTTATTTTACTTTACTTTTCAGTTAACGTGAATCGATTGTTATAATTCATATAAGTGTGAATTTCTTCCTTGTATTTGAGTTTATTATGATTAGTAATTTAATTCCCTTATGGTTACAATTATATAGGAAAACGTTCTCTATTAATGAATATTTTCTTTTATATATATATATATATATATATATATATATATTAAACTGATAATATTGTATATTTGTCTTAGTGTGAATTCATTCTCAGTATTAATTAATTCATCCTTTTAATCTTGTGTTTGATGTCTCAACTTAGCAATAAATTAGAATATGATTGCATCTACATATTAAATTAGAATTTCATTTAAGATTTAGAATAATTTAAACGAGCAAGTCTCTCTTACGAGATAAATCTATTTAGTTATTAGAAACCGGGCCCACATACTAGTCGAGATTGCCATACCAAATGAGAGTAGGTCTAATTGAGACCTCTCATCGGGTAATCCTCCCTCTTGTTGGCATGAGACATTTTCCCAAGTCAACACATTCTCATGCCTTAATTATACATATAAATCTCAAAGAAATATAACTATAACAACAAAAGAAAATCCAATAAATTTTCCCTTTCAATTCCTCTGCATGGCATGGATTCTGTACAACATAGCCGATCTAATTCATGGCCTATATACCATCTACATAGTGGATCATTAGCTATGATTTTCTCACCAAGTAGAATTTTACAATATGAACAAACATTTATATTTTCCACTATTATAAGCATACAACTCAACTTCTATCAATAGAATAAAGTTTAAGGTGAGAAAACCCTCCTCATTAATAGGCCTTCCTTGCTAGCCATGATCACCAATTACTGCTACAAAAAATTCCTCAACATCCTATAAATTTCTATAACTTTGTTGCAACTTCCTCTATTATGTTGGGTAACTTCCTTTACTTTATTTGGTTGCTCTCATGTCCCATTATACTATGGCAACAATCCTCTGCTCTTGTTTTGAGTTTTCTTTCCAATCTTCTCTCTAGTGCATCGTTTTCATCCAAGCCCAATGTGGCCTTTCCTCATTTTCAGCCCATTTTATCAATACAAGCTTCATTCACTACATCCTTTCCTTGGCCAATCTTGATCCAACATTAAATTTGTTTTTCAATATTTCTAGCGCACCATAATGCTATAATTATATCACTCTAGCTTCATTTGTACTCATTTCAAGTCTATTTTACTTTGCAAGTCAATCTTCTTATTTCATGTGACTTCTTTATAATTCCATTTTGGACGTAAGTATAATTGTTATGTCCTAGTTTTATTTGCTGCTGTTGTACATTGAGAATGCACTCAACATTCTCCATATTCATCTTATTCTAGCACTTCTTATTCACTGTTGGAATCATCTCCTTAGTGCCTCAATGACCTCTAGCAGTGGAACCTCCATTATATGGTATCTCATGATCTCATATCTAGTTGTTTTTAATATTTATCCAATTTTGAATTTTTTTTTCTTTTCTTTCCTTTTCATTTCTGTAACATCCCCATTACCAATCTACTTTGATACCAACTTGTAACATCCCCGTTACCAATATTCTTTGATACCACTTTGTAACGTACCCAACTTACTACTGAGAAATGCTACTCCAAGTTCTAGTGCACATGTTCTACTCTATAACATTAGTGTACACACAAATACTTGAAGTAACGTGCTTGACCTCAAGATGGGTTGCACCACACAAAATTTCCTCTTCTGATACAAATTATAAAAGTGGAAATAAAACAATAAAACTACACACACAAGCATACTGAGCACACAACATTAATGTGCGTGTAATCCACTATCAACATGTGATCACTATTGCATGCACAACCATTCTGGCGTCACACACCAATTATGTTCTCCTTATGCTCACATACTGCTTCCCTGCACACACAAGCGAATCCAACCTATTGTGCACATAGAGTATTTCCCTACACACAAGACCATTCTAACATCACCTCAGAGATTCATGACCATTAATATAAGGTTAACTTAACATAAAATAACTAATAACAATTGCCATACTCCGCATATACAACTGCAAATATTGAATATCAACACCACACTTACATGTTCAACAATTACTTATATGCAATATCATACAATAATTAAACCCATATCAAACATAGATAATTAATCACATAGTAAATGAGACNTCATGCCTTAATTATACATATAAATCTCAAAGAAATATAACTATAACAACAAAAGAAAATCCAATAAATTTTCCCTTTCAATTCCTCTGCATGGCATGGATTCTGTACAACATAGTCGATCTAATTCATGGCCTATATACCATCTACACAGTGGATCATTAGCTATGATTTTCTCACCAAGTAGAATTTTACAATATGAACAAACATTTATATTTTCCACTGTTATAAGCATACAACTCAACTTCTATCAATAGAATAAAGTTTAAGGTGAGAAAACTCTCCTCATTAATAGGCCTTCCTTGCTAGCCACGATCACCAATTACTGCTACAAAAATTCCTCAACATCCTATAAATTTCTATAACTTTGTTGCAACTTCCTCTATTATGTTGGGTAGCTTCCTTTACTTTATTTGGTTGCTCTCATGTCCCATTATACTATGGAAACAATCCTTTTCTCTTGTTTTGAGTTTTCTTTCCAATCTTATCTCTAGTGCATCGTTTTAATCCAACCCTAATGTGGCCTTTCCTCATTTTCAGCCCATTTTATCAATACAAGCTTCATTCACTACATCCTTTCCTTGGCCAATCTTGATCCAACATTAAATTTGTTTTTCAATATTTCTGGCGCACCATAATGCTATAATTATATCACTTTAGCTTCATTTGTACTCATTTCAAGTCTATTTTACTTTGCAAGTCAATCTTCTTATTTCATGTGCCTTCTTTATAATTCCATTTTGGATGTAAGTATAATTGTTATGTCCTAATTTTATTTGCTGCCGTTGTACATTGAGAATGCACTTAACATTCTCCATATTCATCTTATTCTAGCACTTCTTATTCACTATTGGAATCATCTCCTTAATGCCACAATGACCTCTAGCACTGGAACCTCCATTATATGGTATCTCATGATCTCATATCTAGTTGTTTTTAATATTTATCCAATTTTGATTTTTTTTTTCTTTTCTTTCCTTTTCATTTCTGTAACATCCCCGTTACCAATCTACTCTGATACCAACTTGTAACATCCCTGTTACCAATATTCTTTGATACCACTTTGTAACGTACCCAAATTACTACTGAGAAATGCTACTCCAAGTTCTAGTGCACATGTTCTACTCTATAACATTAGTCTACACACAAATACTTGAAGTAACGTGCTTGACCTCAAGATGGGTTGCACCACACAAAATTTCCTCTTCTGATACAAATTATAAAAGTGGAAATAAAACAATAAAATTACACACACAAGCATACTGAGCACACACCATTAATGTGCGTGTAATCCACTATCAACATGTGATCACTATTGCACGCACAACCATTCTGGCATCACACACCAATTATGTTCTCCTTATGCGCACAGACTGCTTCCTTGCACACACAAGCGAATCCAACCTCTTGTGCACATAGAGTATTTCCCTACACACAAGACCATTCTAACATCACCTAAGAGATTCATGACCATTAATATAAGGTGTACTTAACAAAAAATAACTAATAACAATTGCCATACTCCGCATGTACGACTGCAAATATTGAATATCAACACCACACTTACATGTTCAACAATTACTTATATGCAATATCATACAATAATTAAACCCATATCAGACATAGATAATTAATCACATAGTAAATGAGACAAGCACATAAATGACACTTATCTTTTATGAAAAGTCATCAACTGCACGTAGAACTCAGATGTTCCTCCCAACCACAGACTCTGTTTCTCATAAAATTTCAGCAACAGGTCACCCCTGAGCTGGGGCTTAAACTTCACAAGGGAAAATGGATTCCTAATGCCAAGCTAAGGTATGATAATCAACAAGATTGTTCTATCCAAGGTGCCTGTTGTTGCAACTAGTCTATAGTCTCTCATTACCCACATGCATGTCCCACCAAAGGAAGTGTGCCCCTTATTCGCTCAAAAGTCCCTTGGTTTCCCCATTTCCCTTCCAGGGAATCAACAACAAGCCATACAAGAAATATTAGAGCCATGCAGTTAATTCCCAACGTACAAGGGAACAATTCCCAACAAAACTCTTACCCAAAGAGAATGCTCACGGGGTCGACAACCCACCTCTTCGACAACAAATATCTCAATTGGAGAGAATGCTCACATGCCTGACAACCCGCCTCTTCGACAACAAGTTCTTTGGTTATCATACAAAAAACCCATTTACAAGATTTTATCTGCAGATAAGATAATGGTCATCTTTCCTAAGATGGTACGATCCCTTATGCACATGAGAAATGAATGAATTCCCCCCAAAATACACTAAGACCAACAATATATATTGCATGCCTTAAAATGGACACTTGTCACCATCATAAATAACTTTAACAACTTGGTGGATTTTTCCCATCCCTCGAGAACTTATGATAAATAATTATCCATAATTACACTTTTCTAAAATATTAATAAAATATTCCCTTGGACTTAAGCCTCCTTGGCTTAGCCCCCACTTTCCCTTTTTTTTGGTGGAGTTTATCCCCTCGCTTTTTTCATCTATTCTGTTTGCGCATAACGATGTGATATTATTAATAACTAGAGTGTGATTAAATTTTACAAGGACATGAAAACTGGCCTATTTGCATGATGACTCACCAGCCCCATAATCACATAGGCCCTCCCACCTCTCTCGCTCTCTCTCTCTCTCTCACACACACACACAGACATTTATCAGTTCAATGCACACTTCAAGGTAATTCCTGTGTACTTACTCAAGTGCGCACACCATTGTGAAATATGCACACCCTTTCTTTGATGTGCTACCACGTGAACTTACCTAGGTGCATGGATCGCTATGAAATGTGCACACCCTTTATTTGATAACAATCCTCATGCACTACTCAGGTGTGCACAAAACCAAAACTTGATTCCAATGACTCACTAGCCTAGAGGTACATTTAAATTTACAATTGGTACCAACGAATCACCAACCTATATGTACAAATACAAATGGGGTTCATATTAGAGACATTACATTCCCCTCCCCCTTATTTTTCACCGTCCTCAATGCATTATATACACATGTACATACAAAATTTCAAAAGTCTTCAAAAATATGTAAATACTCTGCCCACATAGCATCCTCGCGCTCCCAAGTTGCATCCTCAGGACCGTACCAGGTCCATTGGAAATTTACTAGCTCCATGAATCGATTCTGGAGCTATTTGATTTTCCGATCTAATATGAAAACCAATCGCACCAAAAAATTGCCTTCTGGCTCCACCTGAATCACATTCCAATCAATAATATGATTATCATCATGTACTTACTTTTTAAGCAATGATACATGGAAAACATTATGAATACACAAGGATTCATGCAATGCAAAAATATATGTGATAAGACCAATCCTCTCTAGGATTTCAAATGGCCCACAGTAGCGTGCTGCCAACTTAGAACAATTTCCCAACTTCAAGGAACTTCGTCTTGCTTTTACTTTCAAGAACACATGGTCACCCACTTTAAACTCTCCGTGGGTTCTTCCTGTATCTACCGAACTTTTCTTCCTGTCTTGGGCATCCTTTAAATTCTACCTTATCTTTACCATATGCTCCATTTCCTGGAGAAGATCTAGCCCAACCACTGTGCGATCTGCTGGGTTTTCCCAACTCATCTGTGTGTTTCACTTTCTACCATAAAGTGCCTCAAATGGGCTCATCTTTAGAGATGCTTGATACCCATTGCTGTAAGCAAACTCTACCAACTGAAGGTAGTCTTCCTATTTTGATGGTTTATCCATCACATACATCCTTAACGTATCTTCAATCTCCCGATTTACCCTCTCTGTTTGGCCATCTGACTCTGGGTGATAGTCTGTGTGAAAGTTTAGATTTGTCCCAAATCCTTTGAATAACCCTTTCCAAAAGTTCAATATGAAATTGAAATCTTTGTCAGACACAATTTTCTTAGGTATACCATGCAATTTAACAATTTATTGCATGTATATTTCAACAATGTTCGCTGCCTTGTGCGCCGACTTCACTGGAATAAAATGGGCAGCTTTAGTAAGCTTGTCCACCACTACCATAATATAACCGTGTTGTTTAGTAGTCTTAGGCAGCTTAGTAATTAAATCCATGGTCACAACTTCCCACTTCCACTCAGGAATGGGAAAATGCTATAGCAAACCAGCTGGATATATGTTCTTAGTCTTGACCTTTTGACATTCAAGACATCTAGAAATAAAATCAACGACCTCCTTTTTCATGCCTGGCCAATAGTATTGCTTTTTGACCGTTGCAATTGTCTTCTGGTAGCCTGGATGTCCTGCATAAGGAACTTTATGCATCTCTGACAATAACAAATATTTCAACTCCTGATCATTTGGCACATAAACTCTATGCCTATACATGGGGATTCCATCCTCTTTTAGCTCATAACCTTCAAATTTCTACTACGAGATACCTTGCTGTAAATTTGCCTTTATGTCCACATAACGCTGATCTGATTTGACAATCTCTAAAATTATGTCACACAAATCTGATTTGTATATGCTAATGGCTGTAGCATGAATCTCATGCACCCTCCTGCTGAGTGCATCATCCACCTTGTTGTCTTTTCCTTTGATATGATTTATGTCAAAGTCATACTCATTGATGAATTCTAACCACTTGCTTTGTCTAGAATTTAAACTTGGCTATCCAAATGGATACTTCAGACCACTGTGATCTATTCTCAACTCAAATATTTTACCCATGAGATAGTGTCACCACATCTTCAAGGCATGCACTATGGCTGCCAATTCTAAGTCATGAGTAGCATAGAAACTTTCATGCTCTTTTAAATTTATTGATTCGTAGCATATAGCATGACCATTCTGATTAAGGACTCCCCCAATCCATTCTTTGCAAGAATTTTTTCATACAATGAAGTCTTCATCTGAATCAACAATTCTCAAAATTGGCGCACTTGTCAAAAGCTCTTCAAGTGCTGAAAACTTCTTACACAATCCAAAGTCTATTAAAATCTCACACCTTTATTTTGCAAGGATGTAATTGGGTGCACAATTTTTGATAAGCCTTCAATAAACCTGCAAGTCCCATGAAGGACCTCACTTCTGTGACATTTCTTAGTGTTGGCCATTCCTTAATGGCCTTTATCTTTTCCAGATCCACAACTATTCCTTCCTTAGAAATGATATGACCCAAATAATGAATTTGTCGCTGGTAAAATGAGCACTTGCTCAACTTTGCATATAACTGATGCTCCCTCAATAATTGTAGCACCATCCTCAAGTGCTACTTGTGCTCTTCTGCATACCTTGAGTAAATATGTATTTCATCCAGAAATATAATGACAAACTTATCTAAGTAATTTTTGAAAACTCCATTCATCAAACACACAAAGACAACTTGTGCATTTGACAACCCGAATGACACCACTGTGAACTCGTAATGTCTGTACCTCGTTCTGAAGGTAGTCTTACTGATTCCTTCTTCTTTAATTCTCACTTGGTGATATCTAGATCTGAGATCAATCTTTGAAAATATCTGCGTGCCCCTCAACTGATCAAAGATGTCATCTATCCTTGGTAAAATATACTCATTCTTTACTGTTACTTTGTTCAACTTGCTAGAGTCAATGCAAAGTCTCAACGTACCATCCTTATTCTTCATGAACAATAGTGGGGCACCCCAAGGTGACAGACTTGGGCATATATACCCATTCTTTAGAAGCTCTTCAAGTTGCATCTAGTTGGCTTCCCGCAACAACCCCCTTCTTTTTATTTAATCAAAAACTAGGGTCCCTCTAAATTTTACTTGGATTCTTCGTTTGTTTCCCTTTGACTTGATTGGATCGGTATTGGTTTTCTTTGTTTCAAGGTTAGTTTGAGTTTATATTCTTCTCTTTTTTTTGGTTTGAATTTCATGAAATTCAAATGCCATTTTGTTTTGCTTTCTACAGAGTTTTGATGTTGATGGACCGACTTCATAATTTGGGAGTTTGTTATTACCTCTTCCTTATTGATTTTATCTGTTATTAGGATGGCTTGGTTGAATACATGGATTAATAACAATGATTTTACAGGAATAAAGCTTATTGCGATACACATTTTCTATGACACTTGTTCACATTTGATCAAATTTGAATGAATGAGAGACGAGCATAGAAATCTTAATTATTTAAACGAAAACATTAATTTTTATCCACTGTTTACTTTCGTTTAAATTATAATTGTGTTTTCGTCTTTTGCTCATTAGCAAGTTTGGATTTTTTGAATAATGGGTTCAATACTTCATCAAATAATATCTTGGTTGGTTTCTTTTATATATCAAATAAAATCATT
Organism: Picea glauca; assembly: GCA_000966675.3. NCBI lineage: Eukaryota > Viridiplantae > Streptophyta > Pinopsida > Pinales > Pinaceae > Picea > Picea glauca. The sequence goes on along the minus strand of JZKD02S1646759.1, from coordinate 133,830 downwards.
TGGCGGGTTTAATTAATTAAATTCTTTTGTCAATCTGCATCTCATTTCAAAATAAAAATAAAAATAAAAAAAGAATTATCTATCATTTGTTTGATTTTGTGGAAACCCAAAATTAATATTTTTCTCCTCTTCATCAACTTGAAGCTTCTAGAATTTTAAGATCATATTTGAAAGGAAAATATAACCAATATTTGTTTACAACTTATAGTTAGCTTTTAGTTTAAATTCATTTTAATTTTATTGTTCTAGATTTTGTTTTATTCACAATTTTTATATTTAGGTTATTAAATTGGTTTATTTTTGTTTCATAGGTTTATATTATCAGATATTTGGTATGGATTTCATCATGGCTTGATTTTCTTATCTAAATACATTCAAGATAATTGATCCAAAAATAACAAGGAATTGCTGCAAATAATTTATGAGCAACAACATATAAGATTTGAAAATGTGTTCAAGAACAAATAGACGATTTTGCGGGATTGATTGCAGCCAAATCATGAGGAATATCAAGAAACCACTGAAAATCCATCCACATAATGGATCCATTTAGCTTACTCTTGATGTTTTTCCCAAACAAACATGCGATTTAAGAGATATTTTGGTCTCTTCTCGAGGCAAATTTCAAGTGGCGGAAATTATTAGTGACGCCCAGACTGTTCATTCATTGCATAAATATATGAGAAAGTTCAAAGCCAAAGAGGGGGATTGAAGAAATTCAGAGGAGGATTTTTATCCTTTCTTTTGTATATTATTTATTTTGTAAATTTTTTCTTTTCAAAAGGAGTAACAAATGGTTGGAATTTTTGGGAGAATGGACTGGTATTTTTGAAGAAGAATACGAAATTCCAGATTGCTTAATGGCTTTTGTCCTGTGAGTAAACTGGTTTTGTTTTCATTATAATATCTTCATATTCTTTGAGTAATTGATTATGCATTGATTTATATTAGATTTAGTCTGTTTTATGAATACATGGTTAATTGCTATCATTTATGTACTAATTTTGTCAATCTTTAACAGTCTATTATCCCAATTATCTTGGTCTTGGTGATTGTATTATTTTGATACAAATCTTGTATTATATTGAGTTTATTCATGTAATTTGTATTTGTAAAGATATAATTATTCAATTGAGATTTTTCTTATTGTCGATTAGTCTATTATATCTTCACTAAGAATCATGATTTGAAAGTTGTTCTTTCTTCGTTTTAAATAATATTTAAATTGTGAGTCAAAGTGATTTTCATCCTGACACTGTCACAATATTAGAATTACACAACCTTATGCTATAGATTTCTCTTAACAGGTTGTTGGAGCAACGTTATACAGGAAGACACAACCAAAGTTTCTCTTTAAATACTGGCGAGTCATAGGTTAATGATTTTCTATTTGTTTTGATTTATATTTTGTGAAAGTAAATTAACATTTAAGATTAAATACCTTGTTTATTTAAGTTAAAACATTATTATTTACATTCATTTATTTTTTTTTATTTTTATTTTTAATTTCAAGGTTAAAATTATATATATATATATATATATATATATATATATATATATATATATATATATATATATATATATATATATATATATATATATATATATATATATATAT
>JZKD02S1646759.1:107381-125604 GCA_000966675.3 Picea glauca | reverse complement strand
ATAGTTACAACTCTTGGAATGCCTTGAAATATTCTTAAGTTTCCTTCCTCATCCAAGAAAGTAAATTCCTTATTGTAACAATCTAGAACAAAATGATTTTGGTCCAACCAATCCATACCAATGAGGAAATCATAAGAGCCCAAAGGTATGATATTCAAATCAATTTTTGCGCTTATTCCATTCATTTCCATTAGACATGACTTAACCATCTCATTGATTTTCCTTTTTTCCCTTGTAGCTAATTGGGCCAATCAAGGTTTTCCAAGCTTGCTTCTTAGAAATTTGAATCTTTCCACCATCTTAGGATCTAGATAGCTATGACTAGCTCCTGAATCAATTTAAATAACAATGGGTTGATCATCAATCTTACCTTCCACTTCAATCACGTGCAATTGAAACTCAAATTTATTGTTATCTGGGGTTGCGTAAATCCTTGGTACTTTTCTTCCCATGTATTCAATTGTCACAACTTTCTGTACAATGTGCATAGTACCTATGATCTCCACCACAACCCCAACATTTAATAGATTGTTGCCTTATTTCCTCCCCCACGGTCTCTGTCATTCTGGGATCCTTGGGAGTTGGTTTTCCTTGCACAATATTTCTAAAAAATGGTGGCTTAGTCCCCTTCTTCCTCTACTCCACTTTCATTTTCATATTGTCTTCCCAAGCCTTTTGGAAAGTCGGTCTTCCCCTTTTCTGATCATAAATACATTTGGCACACCTTATGGTTTCCTCCAATTTGTTAGGGTTATAATATTGTATATTATCACTGATAAATGAGGGCAACCCACTCAGGTACCTCTGAATTTTAACTTGCTCATCCTTGATGAATGCGGCATATTTAAGCAGCTCTAAGAATCTTCTTTCATACTCATCTATTTTCACACTCCCAAGCTTGAGTTCAAATAACTCCTTCATTTTCTTATCATAGTATCTCTTGGTTAAGTATTTATTTTGAAAATACCTCTTGAACTCCCTCCAGGTAACGTTCTTTTCATCAATGTGTTTCACTTGCATGAACTTCTCCCACCACATTGATGCTTTTCCATTTAGCTAATAGATGAAAATTCTTCCCTCTTCCTACGCAAAATAATTATGCAACTGGAAGTACTCCCTCATACCTAGTCGCCAGGTCTCTACATATTCATCTTTCTTTTTCTCACCGTTAAAGGTAGGAGGTTTGATCTTATTCATTTCTCAATGTAGCTCATCCACCCTAGTCCTCCTCTTATGCTTTCTTGTAGGAGACAAACTTGAGCTACTGCGTTATTTTCGAAATGAATTCTTTGGTGAGTGGTGATGATTCCTTTCAACACTTTTTGTTTTTCTTCTCTCATCATGAGACCTACGATTTCTTGACCTACTTGAATCTGTCTCTTTATCCATTTTCTTTTCTATTCTATCCAAGCTTTGCATCAACTTGATATTGAAGTCATCTTGCTGTTCCTTGGATTTCATAAGCCTCTCATTATCATATTTATAGCTTTGGACATCTTTTTTCAGTCCCTTTATGTCTTCTACCAAGTTTATGCACTCCTCCTTGGATTTTGTACCATGAAAACTCAAATAGACATACAAAACCCCAAATTAATCATCATGGATGTAATCTCTATGCACATCTTCCATGCTTTTTGACTTTCTGCACTGATTATGTCCTGCTCTAATCGTTGTTAATTCTGGAAAATGTGCAAACAATAATATTTGTTAGACGAATTCATGCAAAAACTTCATGAAAACTCTGCTCCATTTTGTCAGAATCCTATCTTCCGATTTCTTGGGTGGATAATTGGACTCCTTTGTCCAAAAATTTCCCATCGATAGCTCCCTTATGCAATTCTGAGTCTTGCACAATATATCATGGTCATTTGGAATTCATCCAAATACCTTTTTATAATCTTTCTTTATTTATTCTGAAGCCCATGCACGCATTGGTATTCAACATGTACCAATGTGCAATGTATATACTTAACATATACACCACATATCAATATTGCACATAAACCACAATGTTTTCTCCGCATAGTCCAAATTTTTAGTGCACACGCCCATGCCCCCGTTTTTTGTGCATTTCTAGTGTAGCACCCCGCAATATAAAAAAATTAGAGTGAACACTTTCTCATTCTTATTTTATATGCACCATGGCCACACTGTAATTCCAAATTCAACCACTTACCAGTACGAATTTTTCCTTAAGAAGAAACTTGGCCCATGCAGGATTAATGTTGAAACCAGAGCTCTGATACCCAAATGTAACATCCCTGTTATCAATCTTCTCTGATACCAACTTGTAACATCCACATTACCAATATTCTCTAATACCACTTTGTAACATACCCAACTTACTACTGAGAAACGCTACTCAAAATTCTAGTGCGTAATTTCTATTCTATAACATTAGTCTGCGCAAAAATACTAGAAGTAACGTGCTTGATGCTAAGCTGGGTCACACCACACAAAATTTCCTCTTATGAAACAACTTATAACATCATAAATAACACAATACAACTACGCGCACAAGCACACAATATTACTATGTGTGATCCACTCTGATAATGTGATCACTACTACGCAGACAACCATTCTGGTGTCACATGCCAATTCTGTTCTCCTTGTGCGCACAAACTGCTTCCCTGTGGACAAAAGTGAATCTAGCCTCTTGTGCTCACAAAATATTTACCTGCGTGCATGCCATTCTAACCTCACATTGGAGACTCATGACCATTAATATAAGGTACAAGAAATAACTAATAACAACTGTCATACTCCGCATGTACGACTACATATTTTGAATATCAACACCATACTTACATGTGCAAGCAACATTATATAGAAAAAAACACTTACTTATATGCAACATCATATAATAATTAAACCCATATTAGACATAGATAATTAAGGACACAATAAATGAGATAAGCACATAAATGACACTTATATTTTTTGAAAAGTCACTGACTCTGTGTAGAAATTAGACGTTCCTCCCAGCCATAAAATATGTTACTCATAAAATTTCAACAATAGGTCACCCATGAGCTAGGGCTGAAACTCCACTAGAACAAAATGATTCCTAATTCCAAGCTAAGGTCGAATAATCAACATGATTGTTCAGTCCAAGGTGCCCGCTACTGCATCTAGTCTATGTCTCTCATTCCTCACATGTCTGTCCCACCCAAGGAAGTTTTCCCATTCTCTGATAAAAAGTCCCTCGACTTACCCACTTCCATTCCAAGGCTTCAACAAAAAATCAAGCAGGAATTATCAGAGTCATGCAACTAATTCCAAGCGCACCAAGGAACACTTCCCAACAAAACTCTCAACTGGAGAGAATTATCACGATCCTTACAACCAACCTCTTTGACAAAAAATCTCTCACCTGGAGGGAATGCTCATGGGCCTGAAAACCCACATATTTAACAAAAAACCTCTCACCTCAAGAGAATTCTCATGGGCCCGACAACTTGCCTCTTAGAAAACAAGTACTCTTGTTATCATACATAAAACCCCTTTACAAGATTTTCTCTGTAGATAAGGTACTAGTCGTCTTTCCTCAGATGGTCCGACCCCTTCTCCACATGAGAAATGAATGAATCCCCCCCAAGAAGATACTAAGGCCGACAATATATATTGCATGCCTTAAACATGACACTTGTCATCTTCAGAAATAACTTTTAGCCACTTGGTGATTTGTTCCCATCCCCTGGGAACTTAGGATAAATAATTATCCATACTTACACTTTTATGAAATATTAGTAAAATATTCCCTTGGACTTAATCCTCCTTGGATTAGCCCCCACTTTTCCATTTTTCGGTGAATTTTGTCCCCTCGTCTCTTTTCGTATGATCTTTCTGCACACAGTGATTTGGTATTATTAATAACTTGAGTGTGATTACATTTTACAAGGATAGGTGCACTGGCATATTTGCACCCCAACTCACCGACCCTATAATCGCACAGGCTCTCCGGCCTCTCTCTCTCTCTCTCTCACACACACACACACACACAGACATCGGTTTGATGCACACTTCAAGGTAATCTCCGTGCACTTACTCAAGTGCGTGCAACATTGTGAAATATGCACACCCTTCCTTTGATGTGCTACCACATGCACTTACCCGAGTGTGTGCATCACTATGAAATGTGCTCACCCTTTCTTTAATAACAATCCTTGTGCACTACTTAGGTGCACGCAAAACCAAAACTTGGTGCCAATGACTCACCAACCTACATGTAAAATTTACATTTACAATTGGTACCAATGGCTCGACAACCTATATGTACAATTACAAATGGGGTTCAGATTAGGGACATTACAATTTGCATGGAGAATTCTATATGTAGTTCAATTCTATCCACCAAGACAACCATTCAATGGAGTGATTTATTTCTCCATTATTACCTTCCCAACTAAGTAGAAGTTCATTATTCATTTCACCTTATTTGTACATAAGTTTTTGGTTTATAACCTGTAATTTTTCCAAGCATACATACAACTTACCATAAATATGGTTCAACCATCACATGGTTCATCCTTCACTTTGCATGCACATTCTCTTTCTTTGGAAATTATCCTTTATAATCTAAGCTCTTTATGGTCTCTTACTTCAATCATGCTCCACAATCCTTTATTAATAATATGCCTTTCCTTACCTCCATAGGGTAAGGAGTCACATGCTTCTTATGCACAATACTATCATTTTTATTTTTTGGTAACTTCTAGACTCCTTGTACCTTTCACTATTATTGTGCTGTATATAATAACTAGTCACACTAACCAATACCACACATATCTCTTCTATGTAGACCAATCTACATATGTTGATCTAAATCAATGCATTACATGCGTTCTGGCTAAGACACCATCAAAAACTCTTATTCCCTTCTTTCTTCCCGATTAAACTAGAATTAAATTTGCAAGGACATCCACCATCAATCATTTCTATAACAATCTCAACATGAATATCCTTGCATATCAAGAGTGCTTCTATGATTCTTGTAAATCCTTAGTCATCATTGATCCAATTACTCAACCTGCTAGCTACATTCCCCTTAGATTACTACGATTTTATCCATCCAATTGCGCCTCCAGTCCATTGTGAAAGACAAAATATTATGTTCATATAGTCAACTTGATTCAATTTCACCTTTGGTACACTCTTATATCACCATAAAATTTTTTCCCCAAGTTGAGTTTACTTTTGAGATTATGCATATTGATAGTCACATTGTCCAATCAAGTCTAGAAGCTCTATTCCTGTGAATTTCTGAGACAACCATATGCATATTTTGAGCACTTAAACCTTCTAACATGTTCTCCTATAAATGAGATTTCCAATGGCTACAAGCATGATTAATTTTGAGTTTCAAGTTTCAAGTTATGGTTCTCTGAAGTTGCCTTTAAAATACATGGTATTAAACCCCAAAAATTATAATGTAATGTATAAATGTGATTTAGGATGATGAGATGATATGTTTGGGGAAAATATACCATATTGATTTAATTTGGTTGGGGGACGAATTGCATATTTTTTGTTTGTAAATAAGCTTTTGTATTATAAGTTACATGTCAAATTCCACCATACACATGACTGTCTGCAAAGCATAAAGTTTACTGGTCTGCATTTCCCAGGTGGAAAACCAATGCAGTTAGGTGTTCAAAATAAACCACTTCCTAAAATATAAAAACTTGCCATAGCCAAAAAAAAAATCCCTATGCACGTTGTGAAATTTATCAACCTCGGTGGCATGCGGGGCGATTACAAAAACTAACCAAAACCTGGCCATCAGTATAATCCTAAAACTAGAACCTGAGAATAGTGTCTTCATGTTGGAGCCATGTGTGGGTGAGTAGGCACCCCAATGTCACTGGACTCCAAATTCCTATTTGCCACTGCAGTTTAAGGAACTGGAGAGTGGTGGAGGAGTGCAGATAAAATAGCCTCCAAATGTTCTTCGTGGTGCTCCCTGAGCTTAGACATGAACACAAGATCCACCAAGTCATGCCTTATTTTGAAGACCAGTTCCTGCAAAATATCCATTGAATCCTGGATATGAGAGTAATCCCCACAGGCGCAACAAATGGGTGGAAGGGGTTGAGATGGGATCTCCTTTGGAGTGGGAATGGAGTTGCACTGGGGGTCAATTGATGATGTTGTAGAGGAGATGGATGATCGAGAGGTGGAAGGCACATCCAAAATGGCACCAAGGGAGAAGCCCAGAGAGTTCCCTTGGATGTCAAACTACTCGACTTGATAGCCCCAAGCCGAAGACAATGGAGCAATGATTTGATGATCAATGGGGGATTGAGAAGCAACAGAAGTGGGAAATGAATGATGTTGGATAGGGTTTCGATTATCCATCCTTCCATAAGTATTGTACCAGACCAAGCCTCGTTTGAAATTTCCTCTCTGCCTCAACATAACTAGGAGGGGGAGGTGGGGGAGGACAATATTCAAAGCAAAATTCTAGAACCGAAAGGAAGGGGTGGCCGAAGAAAATAGACAGTGGAAGAGCACAACAACAATAGTGGAAAACGATAGGTAATGGAGGAGGAATGACCCCATAGCTAAGTGAAAAATACGGAGGAGGTGACGCGAAAACCTATTGTCATAGTCCATCGCCATAACTGCTCCAGGAGGAATGACACGTTGTAGCATCCGAAGGTGGTACTCTGTGGAGAGAATGAGTGAGCGAGTGTAATTGCAAGCCATTAAATTGCTGGGGGTGACAACAAATGTGCAGGGCATGTGGCCTGCTAATGCCTTATACCCTCCGACCTCCCCCATGTTCACTATCTGACGCATGACACCCCATCTGGGGAGGGGAATTTTTTTATATAATGTACATTGAAACAATTAATAATAATAATAATCGCTGGCTATGTACAAAGGATGAAACTCCTTGCCATAGGTGCTGTTGTTCAATTTCTCTCAAAATCAATCCACCCCCAAGTTGAGGGTATGAGTCCACAAGGAGATCCGTCCCTCTTGGATGTCCACTCTTCACACACAATATCCCAAAAATCTAGGTTCTACTCCCACAACAATTCCAATCCTCCAACTCTCTTCCCTACAACCTGTACAACCAAGGAATGTATCCCCTTCACTTCTCATAGTCCCTCAGGATGTACCATTCATTTATTAAGGCTTCTAGTGCACTCAATTGGCCAGAAATATCTCGGCTAGGGACTTATAGGAACTCTCATCTGCTTCAAAAGTGCTCACAATAGCGTCCACAAGGATCTTGACCCATTTCCTCAACATAAAACACACTATAGGATTACAACCTATTTTCACAGGCACACCGACCTCATTTATAGCACAACACATATCCAAACAATGGTGACCTTCAAGCATATCATTATTGGTGCTCTTCCCAACACTTAACTGTCCTCTTGCTGCCAAAAACCTGCATGCAAAAACTATCTCCTTTCTACATACAAATTTCCATTCTTCTCCCTTGCTTGTTTGACTCACTCTTTCAAAAAATTATTGTACTTTATCCCTATGCCCCCAAAAACTATGAGATGTGAATCCTCACACCCACCCTCTTACATGAGTTTAATGATTGGATTTTGGAAAACTCAATAATAAATAGTTGGTTATGAAAAGATACAGTAAAATTCAAGAATGTGGGTGGGATTAGTAAATTGACTATTCATTGGATATGTGTTGTTGTTCTCTATATCTCTATGTTATTGTATTCATTATGTTATTCATTTCATTCCTCTCATAAATCTGGATCATTGTTATTAGAGTGATATGCTCTTAATTTATTTTTCTTCATGCATGTCCCCGACAATATCTAGGTACAAGAAGTTGGGACTCGAACCAGTCAATCTTTTGTAAGATTGGTCACCTCGAGCCTAGAAAAAACCAATGGGGGATGAAAATAAATATGATGGAGCAAGAGATCCTTATAAAATGTTGCCCGAGGAATTCCTTGCATGACAAAGGAACGAAATAATGGACAACTTTGCATAGATCCTTCGAGGGTTTCCCACAAAAGACACATCTTCATCAAGAGGCCATGCAACCCCCTTCAAGGTACAAGTAAATTTTGATATTCCATTATTTGAAGGACTGATAGATGCAAATGTTGTAGATAAATGGATGAATATGCTCCAAGGGTATTTTTTGGTCCACAATTTTTCCAACATGGAAAAGATTACTTTTGCACTCCTCAAGGCCATCCCCCATGTTAAGGGTTGGTGGGATAATTACTCTAAGAAAAGGTCCATAGAGGAATATGAAATATTTGTGATTTCCCCTACATCAAATTCCTTTAGGGATGCCATTAAATAACAATACTACCCCATTGGAAGCTACGAGGACTTTTACACAAAATGGACCACGCTGCGTCAGGAAAGGGACCAAACAATACCAAATTTCACCAATATGTTCCATACCTTGTGCACCAAATTGGGTATAAAAGAATCTGAAGGACATTTTATACTCAAATACCATAGTTGTTTTCATAGATACATTCACATATAAATGGATTTTGAGGACATCACATAATTAGGTGCGACTTATAGATATGCTGTCAAGATCGAGCATAAATTTAAGGAGAAGAGGCAAGAGTTTGGATCTTCAAACTCCTCACAACCGAAGCAGGGAAAAGGTGGCCCCAACCCACAAAACAAGGGTCAGAGAAAAGATGGCCACTCTCATGACAACTGGTCCAAGCCGCAACATAAGAGGGGTAATGAGAAGTCGAAGAAGGACATGGGAAAGCGATGTGAATGCCATAAAATCCCTTGGCACAACATTAAAGAATGTCTCTCCAAGCAGTCAATGGTGGCTGAGATGAAAGATTTTTAGTAGAGGAATATTCTGACTCCAAGTCAAATATAAAAGGAGGGAAGTGAATTATTGATGTTGAACCTAGGGCCACTATCGGTACCACCAAAGTCCAGCCAAGTGAACTAGAAGAAACAAAGGAAGTGGAATGCCTCTTTCACTCATATGTGTGGGTAAAGGGGGCTCCACTTCATTTCATTGTCGATAGCAGTAGTCAGAAGAACCTAATCTAAGCAGAGGTTTTCAAGTGGATGGACCTGTCGATGACACCTCACCCATAACCATACACCATCGGTTGGCTTTACCAAGGAAGAGATCTTCACGTCAACCAACAAAGGTGTCTACCCTACAACATCAAGCCCTTTAAAGAAAAGGTATTGTGTGATATTTCTCCCCTTGTAGTTTGTGATGTTCTTTTAGGACAACCATATTTGTGGAAGTGACATGTTGTGTATGAGTCTAGACCCCGCAGTGTTATTATTACTTTGGGTAGACAATTGTACATTATACTAGAGGTAGCACCGCCTACCTCTATTTCTTTAATCTCTGTTAAGCAATGTAGTAAGGTCATTTCAAAGACCAGGAATTTCATCTTCTTTGTGATCCATTTTCACAGTAAGAATAAGGTCACCGCCACATCCGTGGCCTCTACACATAGCCTCTCTTTGTAGCAGAATCAAGTGGATAGGATCATGGAAGATTACAAATACATCTTCTCCTCACCCACTGGGGTACCAACACACTACCAAGTCAATCATTCAATTGATCTAACCCCCGATGCAGCTTTGCCTAATGGACCAGTCTATCGTCGCTCATTGATGGAACATGATGAAATCAAGTGTCATATCCAAGAGCTGCTTCAAAAGGGGCACATCAAACCCAACTCCTCCCCTTGCGGAAGCTTGATTTTACTGGTGCAGATGAAATATGAGACCTGGAGGCTCTACATTGATTATAGAGAATTAAACAAAGTCAGAGTCAAGAACTAATATCCAATTCCTCGAATTGATGACCTTATTGACCAAATCAAGGGGGAAAATTTATTCAACAAGATTGACCTAAAGTCTGGCTACCACCAGTTTCCCATTGAACCAACTGATGCATGAAAGACAACTTTCAAATCTAAAGAAGATCTCTTCAAATGGATATTCGTGCCCTTTGGCTTAACAAATGCACCAACCACTTTCATGAGGTTGATGGATGATGTATTGAGACCCTTCACCAACTCGTTTTTGGTGGTATATCTGGATGGCATACTCATCTTTAGAAAAACTTGGGAGGAACACATGCAACATATTCAACATGTTTTGAGCACTCTACGACAACACAAACTATATGACAACTTGGAAAAATGATCCTTTGGCATGAAAATGGTCTAATACTTGGGATACATTGTTGATTAGAATGTGGTACATGTGGATCCAACTAAGATCCAATTCATCCATGATTGGCTAGCCCCGACCACACTAACGGAGCTTCAAAGCTTCTTGGGGCTTGCCAACTTCTATCGACAGTTAGTGTTGGGATTCTCCCATATTGCATGCACCCTCAACCAAGTGACCAAGGGAAGTGGCAGGGAAAAGTTCGCATGGGGGAAGGCACAACAATGAGAGTTTGATGATCTGAAGCATCGCTTGTGCTCAACTTCAGTACTCTCCTTACCCGATTTGCAACAACCGTTCGAGATTGAGATTAATGCATCTGGCTATGGTGTAGGCACAATTCTCACTCATCATCGTCATCCAATAGAATACCATAGTGAGACACTCTCAGATACCGTCCAAAAGTACCCCACCTATGACAAGGAAATGTATTCCATTGTGCAAGCCTGTCGTAAATGGGAACATTACATTATGGGAAAGGAGACAATCATCCACACTGATCACAAGCCTCTGCAGTTCATACATACAAAAGGGAATTTGTAGAATGACACAATCAAAAGTGGTCCACATACCTGCAACAACTCCATGTCAACATCAAGTATAAGACATGGAGCACAAATCATGTCATTGAATTCCTCATTCGACCTCCTGTGGCTGCACTCACCATCGTGCTCCATTCATGTCAGCATGAGGCATCAAAGTGGCCCTAACTTTATCAGCGAGATGCTGACTTCGCCACCACCTATAAACTCTTCTGTACATGCGCGAATGCCACCTATTCTCACATTCAGAATGGAATGTTATGCCATTTGGGCCATCACTGTGTTCCTTCAAGTGAGCGTGCAAAGATGATTTGGGAGGATCACTACAGTCGGATGGCATGACATTTTTCCATGGAGAAAACTATGGTCGTTCTACAGAAACATTTTTATTGGCCAAAACTTAGACATGATATGAACAAGTATATCAGATCTTGCATTGCTTGTGCCATTTCCAAGCCATCAATCAAGAAGCAAGGCTTAAAAATCCCTCTTCCTACTCCCGAGAGGCCTTGGGAATCCATATTGATGGATTACATGTATGGCCTTACGTACACCAAGAAAGGCAATGATTGCATATTTGTGGTGGTTGATCGGTTTTAGAAGATGACCATTCTCACAGCCTGCATGAAGAACATCACAGTGGCAGATACTTCCAAGCTCTTATTCAAACACGTGTGGGTCCATTTTGGGATAACACAGACCATCATCTCCGATCAGGATAATAGGTTCCTCAACATAGTTTGGTCAAGTCTTTGGTCACTATTGGACACCAAGATCACTAAATCCACTTCCTTCCACCCTCAAACCGATGGAAAAATAAAGGTCGTCAATCAGATGATTGTGCACATCCTGTGCATGTATAACTCTAGGCATCCACGTACATGGGATGAAAGTATTCCATATGTTCAACACAACTACAACATGGCTCTCCATAGCTTCATCGACCATAGCCCCTTTCAGGTGGGGCTGGGATTTCAACCCTTGGGTCCCATTGATGTTGCACTACCTCTTGCAACCATGCATAAATATTCTTCCCATGTTCAGTTTGAGGCCAACAAATATTCTTCCCAATTATGATGAGCTATTACACTAAGAGGTTCCTCCAAGTATTATGCCCAATATGACCTTCTTAGTGAATTTAATTAACATATAGCCCATAATAACTCAAAATTACAGTAATCGTCAAAATGCAATGAAACCAAAGCCAAGATGCGCGGAATGGATCACGATGATGAAATAAGATGAGTGATGCAAATTGGGCCCAATATAAACCCTCAATAGATCCTGTACTCTCTATCATCCCCATCTATATACTCTAGTCATCATAACACTCTATAATATAATGATGTCCAAAAGTGGGGACATTACAATCATCCCGGCTAGAATATTGCTTGTCCTCAAGCAATAAATGAATTAATACACATATAATACTGGGGTCCCATGTCCACCCGTGGGACACAAAGTAGGCTCCATCCAACTGAAATATCCAACACTCTAATCCCTTGATCCCATATCAAGATGTGAATTGCAATACCCTGTGAAGTATAGTCCTGTAACATATCAACACCATGAGTCTCCTTTAAATGACACATGGCCTCAACCTAAAATGAGTCTATCCTCCAAGTCCATGCCAAGACCAACACGGTCTCAACCAACTGGACATGCTGCTGCCATAGTGAGGTATTACAAGACCTCACTGAATCACCCTCAAGTGACATGCCCCCCTCAATACTGAAGCTCAATGGAAAGTCAAAGTGAATTTCCCCTTCAAGGATCCACTCGCCTCCATCATTCAATGAAATGCTTAGCCCTGCAATCCCTGGGTCCCATGCTAGTCTCTTCCCTAATATCACCATGCTGATGCTACACTACTCTAGTCACGACTGTCTGCTCACAATATACATAATGGATCCCCCACTACTAGATCCTCATGCTGAAATATCTGTGAAAACTAGACCTGTTGTCAAGAAGATGAACCTATAAAGGTATCTCTGTGGAAACAACATTTTCCCAACCATCTCCATACTTAATCATGAGTAACCATAGGGAGAACATGTCTTGCCTCACAGGACAAGCTCTTGCAAATCCTCTCAAAACCATCCAAGAGTGAAGTATGCTGGACTTTGGCGCAACCCGGGCCATCATAAGATGAAACAACCTACTAACCAAATGGACTCCCATATCCCATGGAAAAATTGGAAATTCATCACTTCCAATCCCCACTAACTACTCATGTGTCATACTGATAAATTTCAAAAGCTCTCCATGCTCATCCCCATGAGAATATGGATCTGTGTCACCCTCTGAGATGTTTTCTATCCCATGGCCTAAGATTCTCAGCATCACGCCCAGGGTCTCAAAAGTATGTCTCTGATGATCCACCCCTATCCTGCAGTATGTAATAAAGACACTCCTGTCAAGTGGTCTCGACCCACCAAATATCCTTGTCCCTTGCCACTGTCTATCTCCCCCTATGTTGCTATCAATGATGAAAGTATCAGGAAAAGCTAGCAAAAACATCTGTAACCGACTATAGGACTGGAAAGTATCATATGCTTTGGTCAGTCCCAAGGACTGGACCAAAATATCATCTACTATCACCCATGGTGAATCATCGTCTAAACTCCAACTATCAGGTACAACAGTAGATAACTCCACAAACTGTTGGTCAATCAATCTCCCTCCATCATCACTCAGATAATTACGACTTCTGTGAAGGTGATCTCCTAGAAATATGTGTTGATGCAAAGGAGAGGAATCTCCATGCTCCACTAAATGTTTCTCCTCTCTGCAATCCAATGTGTCCCCCTGAATCCCACTGTACATATCTCTCATCATCATATGTCCAAGGTGTACTGCCAAATCATTCTCTGTGTGGATATCAACCAATCTTGGAACATAAATGAAAGTGTCCTCGTAACTAACCCTGGCTCTGGAATCCTCATGTGTATTTGTATGACCAACTGTCTCAGAATTGCCCATGAATGGTGGCCCCCGTGACACCCGACCATTCTCCAGCAATGTAACTGAGGAACATATCTGACTCTCTACCATGATAGATATGGTGTATCTCTGACCAGTCTCCTCAAGGAGCTATTCCAGTCTAGAATTTGATTCTTGAAGGGTCGTCTGTATTCTTTCCAAGAATCCTCATGTGCTCACCAACTCATGAGTGATTCAGTCCACCTAGAACTCATGATCCCTCAGGACACTGTGATACATCTTGCCAACCCCCAATAGGTAATCTCTGTCCATCAACAACTGCTAGTAGTTGGACCTCATCACGATCACTCTCTCCCTGAGAGTATGAAAGTCATAAATGGAAAATATCCCATCTGAACTATCATGTGCCATCGATGCCCTCCAAAAATAATCTTCCACCAATGCATGTGTGTCACCAATATGTCTAGTGGCTGCCATTATCATGTCCTCACTGACTCTCAACTATCCTGCCAAGTGTCGTGACTCTTGATCACAGTCTTGCCGAGGTGCTACCTCATGCCCCTCACTGCTAGTGTCGACCATGGAATCCCCAAAAACACTCTCTGCAAAAGATAAGGCATTGAACTACCCATTGTCCACTATGCTACTGGGTCCTCTTGTATGCCATTTCACACCATCACCAACTGCTACCCCCATCCAAATCACACTATATCCTGTATGGGTAGATGTATCCTTTTGTGCACTCACCCTGCTACTATCATCTGTGCCTGGATCCCATACAGATGTGTCCAGACATGTACTATGGTCATCTCGACCGAATAAGAGTGCATCCTTATGAGTACAGACGGGTCCTGGAAGTAGGTGTCCAATCAAACTGCTAGTCTCCACAACCTGATAAAACAATGGAGTCTCCAAAAGAGGCGACTCGCTCCTCATACTGATAGGTATGTGTAAGGTCCACTGTATCCAAGTCATGTCTCTCCTCTTGGTTCTGTAGATCCATATGTCCCTGGTGTACAATCCTCACGCAAGTCTCCTCCACCATATCATAGATGCCATTGATATCCTCATGTGTCATGGCTATCACATGTGTCTGAAAAGATAAAAAATGTGTCATGATCATCATAGAAAGCTCATCCTCCTCGATGCATGAATCCCTAAAATCCATACCTACACCCAAAGGTAGGTCATCCGACCTCCTAATCTTATCATATCTCAGTGTTAACACATGTGAATCCTCACACGTGTCACCACTGTGCTGAAGTGTTGAATCCTCAACACTTCCTGATGGTAAAGATAAAGAACATGTGTTATCATCCTGACCATCCAACTATCCATCAAATGCGCAAGAGTCAATAGCCTCATTAGACTGCTCTAAATAGGAATATATGGTTGCATCCTCCCACAACTCCTCATCCTCACTGTCATAATACACCTCAACAATGTGCACCTTCCCTTTACCCCTGCATCCATGATCTGGCTCCCAAGGCTCTTTGCAACTGTAGAAAAGTTCCTTTCTCCTAATGGGTGTATGATTAACCTATGCTTCCTTCCATCTAGCTACTCTGGCTCTGTTTTCCTTCGCTATGCTAACCCAATGTGTAACCTCATCTTTTCTCCACCTATTATTTTTTATGGATACAAACTGTTGGAATGTTACTTGAGCCCTAAATCTCTCAGTAAGGGTGTAATATTATTGAAATTACTAAGACAACTGAGAGGGGGGGGGGTGAATCAGTTGTAATTGAGCTTAAACATATTTAAGTCTATTAAAACATTATTAATCTTTCTTCAAGTGATCATCAACAATATACATCATATGGACAGTAAAAGTAAAGAGCATCAGTCACACATAAGGTATACACAGAGACAGATTTTTCATGAGGAAACCCATAAAGGGAGAAAACCTCTTCTTCTTCGAAATGATAGGCAGTCTTTTAAGTTCTGTACATCATCTATAATTGAGCACCGACTCAATGTGAGGCTGCTAACTCTATTTTACAAGATGCAACTTGTTTGAGAGCACCAACTCTCTGGTTTCTATAGCACCCACTAGAAGGAAGCACCAAATCCCTTAATGTTCCAACACCAACTGGATGGAAACACCAACTTCCAGTTACACAGGCTCCAACCTGTATAACAGAGAACACTTGTTCTCCCTTGCACCACCCTGCCACCTTGGTTTCTTTGGATGCAACCAGATGAAAGCTACAACTTCCTGTGTTCAAGTTCTCACTTGAACCTCTGAGGACAACAGTCCTCCCGAGCACCTCCCAACCTCCCTAGAATATTAATGAATAAATACACAATCAACTCATTTTATTTTATACACACTCACGACGGTTCAACTTCCCATCTCCTTAGGAAAAAAGGGAGACAACTGTCTCAGCAAATGGAATTCCAACTAATCGGTAATCATGAGTCCATTTCGCTAACAGATTCTAAACTAAAGAGTTAACTGTGAGAGAGAACAGTAACCCTCCGATCAACACTTGATCTGACGGTTCAGATCATTCCACGATTTCACATATCACGATTTTGACATACCTGATGTTCAATGTTCTTGTCACTTACAAATCCCGATCCACGAAACTCCATAAAGAAGTCGGATCAACGGTCCATATCATATCTTGATTTGACGGTTCAGATTCAGTCGGGATTTCACACATCGCGATTTCGACACTCTTGATGTTCAATGTTTTTTTCACTTCAAAGTCCCGATCCACGAAACTCCGTAATGGAGTCGTATCAACGGTCCAGAGCACATATTGATCTGACGGTTGCAATTATGTAGCGATTTTGCATATGGCGATATCGGGATTCTTGATGTTAATATTCTTTGACATCTCCAACACTCGATCCTCAAAACACCGAAATAGACTTGGATCAATGGTCCAGATTCAATCTTGATTCAATGGCTGCGATTAAATCGCGATTTCACAATTCTTGTTGCATTGATTTCTTGTCTCTCCATGTCGCGATTCGTGAAACTCTGATATGGAGTTGGATCAACGGTCCAGATCTGATCTTGATTCAATGACTGTGATTAATTCGCGATTTTGCATATCGTGAAATCGGGATTCCTATGGATGATATTACTTGACATCTCCAACTCTCGATCCTCGAAACTCCGACATGGACTGGAATTAACGGTCCAGATCTGATCTTGATTCAACGACTGTGATTAAGTCACGATTTTTCATATCATGAAATCAGGATTCCTGTGGATGATATTAATTGACATCTCCAGCGCTCGATCCCCAAAACTCAGACATGGACTGGAATCAACGGTCCAGATTCAACCTTAATCTGACGGTTGAGATTAAATCACGATTTCACATATCGCGATTTCGAGAGGTTAGGGAACATCGTTCCTTTGACTCTCCAGTCAACGAACTGACGATCTATCCCCACGTGTCCTACCTGTAAATGGACGGTCCTCCTTCTTTCAGAATTTTGTACGCCCACTTCTCCTTGTACTTTAAAGAGCGCACAGGTTCTCCTTGATCCAACGATGGTCGGGTCCTGTGCTTGGATCTAACGTCTGAGATCTGTCCTCCTCTGCAGTGTGCTCTTCTTCTATACATTCAGATTTGATGACCCTCATTCTATCGGGAATTTGAAGGGGATCCTACAAACAGAAATGCTTCTCAAACCTTATGGGCCTACCTCTTCAACATGCTCTTATTCAGATCTGATGGCCATCGAAAATTCAGGAAGAGATCAACGAACATGATTGTGGCTCTTCCCCGATTATCACTGCACTGCTAATCATCGCTGCTGTACTCAAGCCATCATCACTACTGTACTTTCCATCAATGAAAAGTATACACTGCCTGTAAAACATGCCAACAATCCTCTGTACATTATTCCTGTCCTCATGCCATTCGCTGTCTATTAAATATTTGCTAACAATCTCCCCCTTTGGAATTGATGGCAATACAAGCACCCACATGCATTCAGACTCTCCTCTCCTCCCGAAATCTTTTCTCCCCCTTTGACATCAATGTCAAAGAAGAAAACATTCTTCCCTTGATCTTGTTGCAAAACATACTCCCCCTGTCGACTGTAAGCATCTTGGAAATACAGCAGATATTCAATAAGTACTCCCCCTGACCAGGTGAGAAGATTAGGCACAAGAAATTATAACCCCCAATTTTTGACGAAGATATCCAAAAGGGGTCGCTGCTAATGGTTTAGTAAAGATATCAGCTATCTGTTCTTTGGAAGGAATATAATTCAACTGAACAATTCTGTTTGTAACTTGTTCTCTGAGAAAATGGTACTTTATTGGAATATGCTTAGTCTTGGAATGAAGAATAGGATTCTTGGAGACACTAATGGCACTGGTGTTATCACAATGAAATGGAATAGGAATAGTGTAATCTACCTTCAGATCTACAAAAGTTTGTATCATCCATAAGATTTGTGTGCAACAGGTAGTAGCAACAATGTATTCTGCCTCTGTAGTGGATAATGAAATGGATCCTTGCTTTTTACTAAGCCATGCAACTAATGAGTCACCCAGAAAGAATGCTCCTCCACTGGTGCTTT
>JZKD02S1646759.1:44247-61961 GCA_000966675.3 Picea glauca | reverse complement strand
ATTTAAACTACAACCATTCAATAAGAAGTTTTGCAGAAGAAACACTTACAATTCATGAAGAAATAACCATGCAAACCCTAGTTTTAACACCTTCCTTCAAGAGAAACACCATAAATGCCAAAAAATCTCTTCCTTCAACAAGTGCACATCACTTAGTTCAGCCAAAAACCCCAATAGGGCACTAAAAATGAGACCTCACTATGAGTCAGTGAATTTGTGATGCTAAAATGAGGATCAAAATCCTCAATATATACTATATCAATGACCCAATTTTACCTTTTAGGTCATAAAAAGGCACATCGAGGTTTTATTTCTAGGATTTTGTCTTTTACCAGCTGCTTTTACCTTCTGGGCCTTTAGTCCCTTCTTCCCACGAGATAAGGTGCAATCCTGCAAATAGGTCAACCCAATGCACGGACAAGGGGAATGGGATAAATGAGCAGGAGATAAGATGAAACAATGGTGTTATGATGGGAGCGGACGATGACTTTTAAGAAATTCCCCGAGTGGAAAACCAAGACCTATGGGCACAGGCTTGCTAGGGCACCCTGTTAATTTCCCCAAGCATGGTCAAGTGGGATAATGTAATATCCAAGCAGTTGTTAGAGATTAAAGGAATCAAATGCATATATTTAAAGGTTTAAATGATCAAAAGTGACACATACCATGATACCTGGATCAATTACCTCATGGAGCAAGAACCTCTTGTGATACAGGATCAGGTCGATGGTGATGGATGCTGCTGCTACTGACAAGACAAAGATGATGAATGAAGAAAAGGTGGGCCCTCCAGGGCCATGCTCAGGTCAATCCTACTCTCAGTACTCCATGTCTAGGACCCATGGGCCTCGATACATGATCTCCTAGTTATCCTTGAAAAGTGGGGATAACAGGCTCGACAACCTGCCTCTTCGACAACAAGTACTCTGGTTATCATACATAAAACCCCTTTACAATATTTTCTCTATATATAAGGTAATTTTCATCTTTCCTCAGATGGTCTGACCCCTTCTTCACATGAGAAATGAATGAATTCCCCCCCACAAGACACTAAGGCCGACAATATATATTTCATGCCTTAAACTGGACACTTGTCACCTTCAGAAATAAATTTAGCCACTTGGTGATTCGTTCCCATCCCTCGGGAACTTAGGATAAATAATTATCCATAATTACACTTTTATGAAATATTAATAAAATATTCCCTCGGACTTAATCCTCCTTGGATTAGCTCCCACTTTTCCATTTTTCGGTGGAGTTTGTCCCCCCGTCTCTTTTCGTATGATCTTTCTGCAGCCAATGATTTGATATTATTAATAACTTGAGCATGATTACATTTTACAAGGATAGGTGCACTGACCTATTTGCATCTCGACTCACCAACCCTATAATCATACAGGCTCTCCCGCCTCACACACACACACACACACATACACACACATGTTGGTTCAAGTTAAAAGTCATGGTTCTCTGAAGTGGCCTTTAAAATACATGGTATTAAACTCCGGAAATTATAATGTAATTGTATAAACATGATTTTGGCTGATGAGCCGATATGTTTGGGGCAAAGATACCATATTGATTTAATGTGGTTGGGGGACGAATTACATTTTTGTTTTTTGTAAATAAGTTTTTGTATTATAAGTTACATGTCAAATTCCACCATATACATGACTGTATCCAAAGAATAAAGTTTACTGGTATTCATTTCCCAGGTGGGAAACCAATGCAACCAGGTGTTCAAAATAAACCACTTCCTAAAATATAAAAACTTTCCATAGCCAAAAATCAACTCCCTATGCATGTTGTGCTGTCTATCAACCTCGTGCCACGCAGGGATATTACAAAAACTAACCAAAACCTAGCCATCAGTATAATCCTAAAACTAGAACTTGAGAATAATGTCTTCATGTTGGAGCCATGTGCGGGTGAGTAGGCGCACCAATGTCACTAGACTCCAAAGTCCTGTTTTCCGCCGCGGTTGAAGGAGCTGGAGAGTGGTGGAGGAGTGAATATAATAGAGCCTCCAAATTTTCTTCGTGGTGCTCCCTGAGCTCGGATTTGAACACAGGATCCGCCAAGTTGTGCCTGACTTTGAAGACCAGTTCCTGCAAAATATCCATTGAAGCCTGGATATGAGAGTAATCCCCACATGCACAACAAATGGGTGGAAGGGGTTGAGATGGGGTCTCCTCCGGAGTGGGAATGGAGTTGGGATGGGGGTCAACTGAAGGTGTTGTAGAGGATATGGACGATCGATTGGTAGAAGGCACATACAAAATGGCACTAGGGGAGAAGCCTAGAGATTTTATCTGGCTTTCAAACCACTCGACTTGAAAGGCCTAAGACAAAGACAATGGAGCAACGATTTGATGATCAATGAGGGATTGAGAAGAAACGAAAGTGAGAAAGGGTTGATTCTGGCCAAGGTTTCAATTATCCATCCTTCCATAATTATTGTACTAGGCCAGGCCTCGTTTGAAATTTCCTCTCTACCACAACATAACCATGAGGGGGAGGTGGGGGAGGACAATATTCAAAGCAGAATTCTGGAACCGAAAGGAAGGGGCGATCAAAGAATTGAGACAATGGAAGAGAACAACAACAACAATGGAAAATGATATGCAATAGAGGAGGAACAACCCCAAAGCCAAGTGAAAAAGATGGAGGAGGTGACGTGACAACTTATTCACAACATCCATCGCCATAACTTCTCCAAGAGGAATGACACGCTGTAGCATCTAAAGGTGGTACTCTGCGTAGAGAATGAGCGAGAGAGTGTAATTGAAATCCATTAAATTGATGGGGGTGATAGCGAAGGTGCGGGGCATGTGGCTTGCCAATTCCTGCATCCCTTCGGCCTCCCCCATGTTCACTGCCTGACGCATGACACCCATATGGGGAGGGGACAAATTGTATATTATGTACATTGAAACAATTAATAATAATATTATTGACTGGCTATGTACAAAGGATGTAACTCCTTGCCAGAGGTGTTGCTGTTCAATTTATCTCAACATCAAGCCCCCCCCCCCTCGAGTTGAGGGTATGAATCCACAAGGAGATATGTCCCTCTTGGATTTCCACTCTTCACACACAACATCCCCAAAATCCAGGTTCTACTCCCACAACAGTTCCAATCCTCCAATTCTCTTCCCCACAACTTGTACAACCAAGGAATGTATCCCCTTCACTTCTTATAGTCCCTCAGGATGTACCATTCATTTATTAAGGCTTCTATTGCACTCAATTGGACAAAAATATCTCATATAGAGACTTTGAGGAACTCTTAGTTGCTTCAAGAGTGCTCACAATAACTTCCACAAGGCTCTTGAGCCATTTCCTCAACAAAAAACACACTACAGGCTTACAACCTACTTTCACAGGCACACCGACCTCATTTCTAGCACAACACATATCCAAATAATGGTGACCTTAAGGCATATCATTATCGGTGCTCTTCCCAACACTCAACTGTCCTCTTGTTGCCAAAAACCTGCATGTAAAAACTATCTCCTTTATGTATACGCATTTCCCTTCTTCTTCCTTTCTTGTTTGACTCTCACTCTTTCCAAAAATGATTGTACTTTAGCCCCATGCCCCCAAAAACTATGAGATGTGACTCCTCAAACCCAACCTCTTACATGAGTTTAATGATTGGATTTGGGAACACTAAACAATAAATAGTTGGTTATGCACAAAGATAGTAAAATTCAAGAATGTGGGTGGGATTAGTAAAATGATTGTTCACTGGATATTTGTTGTTGTTCTCTATATCTCTATGTTATTGTATTCATTAAGTTATTCATTTCATTCCTCTCATAAATCTGGATCTTTGGTATCAGAGTGATCTGCTCTTCATTTATTTTTCTTCGTGCATGTCCCCGACAAGATTTCAGTACAAGAAGTTGGGACTCGAACTAGTCAAGCCTTTGCAAGATTAGTCACCCTGAGCCCAACAACAACCCATGTGGGATGAGAAGAAATATGATGGAGAAGGAGATCCTTTAAAAATGTTGCTCGAGGAATCCCTTGCACGACAAAGGAACAAAATCATGGACAACTTTGCATAGATCCTTCGATGGTTTCCCACATGAGACACCTATTCATCAAACGACCATGCAACCCCCTTCAAGGTACAAGTAAATTTTTATATTCCATTATTTGAAGAACTTATAGATGTGAATGCTGTAGATAAATGGATGAATATGCTTGAAGGGTATTTTTCGGTCCATAATTTTTTCGACAGGAAAAATATTACTTTTGCACTCCTCAAGGTCATCCCCCATGTTAAGGGTTGGTGGGATACTTACTCTAAGCAAAGGGTCATAGAGGAATATTCAATATTTGTGGTCACCCCTACATGGGATTCCTTTAGAGATGCCATTAAAGAACAATAATACCCCGTTGAAAGCTATGAGGACTAGTACACAAGATGGACCATGCTGCGTCAGGAAAGGGACCAAATGGTACCATATTTCACCAATATTTTCTATACCTTGTGCACCAAATTGGGTATCAAAGACTCCGAGGGAAATTTTCTGCTCAAATACTGCAGTTGTTTTCATAGATACATTCAAACATAAATAGAGTTTCTGTACATCACATCATTTGGTGCGACTTATAGATATGATGTCAATATCAAACACAAATTTAAGCAGAAGAGGCGAGAGTTTGGATCTTCAAACTCCTCACAACCGAAGCAGGGCAAAGATGGCCCCAACCCACAAAACAAGGGACAAAGAAAATATGGCCACTCTCAGGACAACTAGTCCAAGCCACAACATAATAAGGGTAATGAGAAGTTGAAGAAGGACATGGGAAAGTGGTGTGAATACCATAAAATCCCTTGGCACAACATTGAAGAATGTCGCTCCAAGTAGTCAATGGTGGCTGAGATGAAAGATTCTGAGTCAAAGGAAGATTCTGACTCCAAATAAAATCTAGAAGGAGGGAAGCGGATTATTGATGTCAAACCCAATGCCACTATTTCTACCACCAAAGTCCAACCAAGCGAACCAAAATAAACAGAGGAAGGGGAATGCCTCTTTCACTCATAGATATGGGTAAAGGGGGCTCCTCTTCATTTCATTGTATTTAGCTACATTAAGAAGAACTTGATCTAAGAATATGTCATCAAGCGTCTGGATTCGCCAATGACACTGCACCTACAACCCTACACCATCAACTGGCTTTTACAAGGAAGAGATCTTTGCGCTAGCCAACAATGGCATCTACCCTTCGTCATCAAGCCCTTTAAAGACAAGGTATTGTGTGATATTTCGCCCCTTGAAGTTTGTGATGTTCTTTTAGGAAAACTATATTTGTGGAAGCGACATGTTGTGTATGAGTCTAGACCCCACAGTTTTATTATTACTTTGGGTAGACAAATGTACAAGATACCAGAGGTAGCGTCACCTACCGCTATTTCTTTAATCTCTATTAAGCAATGTAGTAAGGTCATTTCACAGACCGATGATTTCATTTTCTTTGTGATCGGTGCTCACAGTAAGAAGAAGGTCACCACCACATCCTTGGCCTCTACATAGAGCCTCTCTTTGTAGCAAAATAAAGTGGACGACATTGTGGAAGAGTACAAAGACATCTTCTCCTCACCCACTGGGGTACCAACACACTACCAAGTCAAGCATCCAATTGATCTAACCCCTGGTGAAACTCTGCCTAATGGACTATTCTATCATCGCTCGTTGATGGAAAATGACGAAATGAAGCGTCATATCCAAGAGTTGTTTCAAAAGGGGCACATCAGACCCAACTCCTCCCTTGCAGAAGCCCGATTTTACTGGTGCAGATGAAAGACGGGACCTTGCGGATCTACATTGATTATAGAGAATTAAACAAAATCTCATTCAGGAATCGATATCCAATTCCTCTAATTGATGACCTTCTTGAACAAATCAAGGGGGAAAAGTTATTCAACAAGATTGACCTAAAGTATGGCTACCACAAGGTTCCCATCGAACCAACTGATGTATGAAAGACAAATTTCAAATCTAAAGAAGGTCTCTTCAAATGGCTAGTCATTCCCTTTGGCTTAACAAATTCACCAACCACTTTCATGAGGTTGATGGATGATGTATTGAGACCCTTAAAAAAATCTTTTGTGGTGGTATATCTGGATGAAATCCTCATCTTCAGAAAAACTTGGGAGGAGCGCATGCAACATATTCAACAGGTTTTGAGCACTCTACGACAACACAAGCTATATGCCAACTTGGAAAAATTTTCCTTTGGCATGAACATGGTCTAATAATTGGGATACATTGTTGATTAGCATGGGGTACATGTGGATCTAGCTAAGATCCAAGTCATCCATGATTGGCCAACCTTGACCACACTAACGTATCTTCAAATCTTCTTGGGACTGGCCAACTTCTATCGACAGTTTGTGTTGGGATTCTCCCATATTGCATGCGCCCTCAACCAAGTGACCAAGGGAGGTGGACATGAAAAGTTAGCATGGGGGAAGACACAACACCAAGAATTTGATGATCTGAAGAATCACTTGTTCTCAACTCCATTACTCTCCTTACCCGATCTGCAACAACTGTTTGAGATTGAGACTGATGCATCCGAGTGTGGTGTAGGCACAATTCTCACTCAACACAGTCATCCAGTAGTATACCATAGTGAGACACTCTCAGATACCGTCCATAACTACCCCACCTACGACAAGGAAATGTATTCCATTGTGCAAGCCTGTCGTAAATGGAAACATTACATTATGGGAAAGGAGACACTCATCCACACTGATCACAAGCCTCTGTAGTTCATACAGACACAAGGGAAGTTGCAAAATGATTTCCATCAAAATTGGTCCACATACCTACAACAACTCCATCTCAACATCAAGTATAAGACATGGAGCACAAATCGTGTCATTAAATGCCTCAGTCAACTTCCCGTGGCCGCACTCACCACCATGATCTATTCATTTTGGCATGAGGCATCGAAGTGGCCCCAAATTTATCAACAAGATGATGAATTTTCCACCACCTATCATATCTTGGGTACATGCACGAATGCCACCTATTTTCACATTCAGGATGGACTGTTATGCCATTTGGGCCATCTCTATGTTCCTTCAAGCGAGCGTGCAAAGATGATTTGGGAGAATCACTACAGTTGAATGGATGGACATTTTGGCATGGAGAAAACTATGGTCGATCTTCAAAAACATTTGCAGAAAGAAGATCTGTCCACTTTTCTATGGGCCTTACACTATCACCAAGGCTATGGGTGACAATTATTTTGAGCTCAACACTCCCCCCTTCCTTGGATTGCACCCAGTGTTCAATGTGAACATGGGTGTTGGCCCTTGGTTATGGAAGTATGTGAAGATCAAGGAAGAAAAGGGAGAATGTGAACTTCATGGAAGACACAATGACTGATACTGGGTCGAAGTGAGCAAAAGAGAAGAAAAGACAGAGCAAAGTAAGCCGTTGGACGAGGAGATTGGGGATGAAAAATAAGAAAGAACGAAGGATCGTGGAGAACTCAACAAGAAGAAAAAGCCACAATTAGATGCTTTGGAGCACCGCGTGAGAAGGAAAGACAGGCTGGCGAAGCCCTAAAAATATGGGTCAAGTTGACCTAGGGTTTTAGACACCTAGGGTTTTGGTATCTAGGGTTTTGGACACCTAGGTTTCGACCTAAGGATGCCATTGAGTGATTGTAATGTATAAATAAGAACCTACATTAAGAAAGGAGGTTCGATCTAGTTTTTGTTCATTCATTGTTGTTGGTATGTAATGAGAAATTATTGTTTTGTAAGAGGGAAGTGCTAAGTGTGAGAGTCTTCTGGTATTGTAAGATCTTCAGCTGGGTGCGAAGATCAACCCTATTGCTGGGTGTGCAGGAAGGGGAGTATTGGTGAATAAATATGTTCACTGTATATCTCACACTCATTTAAATGTCAATCCAGGATTCGTAATCAATAGAGTTGTTGCACTATATGTGCCGAGAACAAGTAACCTATATAAGTCTATTGCATATAGGAAAAATTAATAACATAAAAATTGTATTCCTAAGATCTCCAAATATTTCAAAGTATCCTATGATCCTAAAGGAGAAAACTAATATCAAAACTCAATCAATCAAAGAAATACTGTCTCAGAGAAACAAGTCTGTTCATGTTAGGCACTTGTATTGGAAAGATGAACATTAAGAAGCTTGTTTTCTGTAATGATTAAAGCAATCAATTTCAACCATTCCGTTAAACAAAAACCAATTTCAATCTCATATAACTCAATCAAATCAACACAGGGAGATTCAATATTGACTGAAAGACTCTATTACAACACATGTAAATAAAAGATAAAGTCTTCTAGTTCCCTGTGATACTACAATCATGAAATTCAAACATCAATCCCACGCTTCAAATTAAGAAATAACTAATTTCAACATATGAGAATAAAATGTCTATTTGATATAGCACTTGCTGTTACACACCAATCCAAAATAATGAACTTGATGCTAAATCTTAAGAATGAAAATTAAGACAAATCACATACGCGCGCTGCTGTAAACTACAAACACAAACACACATAACATACACAACGAGGTTTACCTTAGTTGGGGTTGTGGGCCCTTGCCGAACCAACAAGGAACCTCTTAAGGAGTTACCAGGTTGAAGCTTCCACTCACATCCAAGAATTTACATAAAAGATCTTTTGTATTAATCAATTGATAAATTGAATCAACAGTCTTATACATTATATATCATGATAAAAAATACTTGCAGAATTCTTATCGTATATCTCCTCTCTTTCCTTTCTACACAACATCCCTTATATAAGGTGAGCCGATACTACCAACACTTATTAAACAGTTGAGGAAATTACAGAATTACAATTTACATATAATATTAAGGAGTCAACTCCATCCTCATGACACAAAGTGCATGAGTGATGGAGTCTCCTGCAACTAGAAAACTAACTTTAGATGCTTCTACCCAACTTCCTTCTTGGAATCTCCACCATTATCCACGTCCAACTGGTGCATCCCGAAACAAACATTTTAGTACTGGATTGCACACAGTCCTGAATCTGGTACCGAAATAAAACAGAGCAAGGAGTACCAGAATAACACACAGCTTGGTACCTGATCAAAACTGTCTTGGGTACTGGAATAGCGCATGCCTTGGTACCGGATCACATGGTGCTTAGTAGTGATGGATTAGATTGTCGACAAATCAAATTATTATAACTATACAACATAAAACACTTTTAATCGAATTAATTAAATAAAATTAAACAAACATGTTTTAAATCACCAATTACCTCTTGTAGACATGACATAGCTATTAGGCATGTATTTCGGGAGGGAATAGTCTAATATCAGTTTATAGTAGAGGAAAAAAGACTTAGATAGAGGGTAAGATAGGGTATTATCTTATGACAAAATGGAGACTCAACAGGGAGAGAAAGAGAGGAGAAGAAGAGAAGATATGCTAGCTAAGAGTGCATACAAGAACTATATGCTTCATCTTAATACATTATAAAGCACAATTCTGTGGACATATCCCTAGAGAGAGGGTGAACCACATATATTTTGTGTTGTGTGTGATTGGTATTCTATCTCTATCATTGATATACTGTGATTGCATTACTATTTTAGATATGATAAGTAGATGTACAGAGTAGATCCAAGATGATAAGTGATATATGAATGTTGTGTTTTTCTTGTATTAGATCCACTTGATATTCCCCTTGGTTGTAGACATATTTGTCCTGCAACCCCCTCATAAATTCTTCGAGTGAGACTGCATCTGCTTCGCAGGTGTTGCTGAAAGGGCCAGTAGTTAGGGCTTGTTGGTGCGCTCTTGGAGCTGAACCCCGGGTCTGCCCCTATGCCAACAAATGGTTCCGTTGCTGCGACATGAATATTCTTGAGGGAATATCAAGGTGGTTTCCATCAAAGACAAAGACTCAAAAGTGGATATAGGATCAAGAAAAGGACTTAGCTGAAGCCCAGAACAAAAACCCTAATCTTAGTATAAAGGATTGGTTGGAGAAATATATCTTTACTGATATACATGACATTTTCTTTGGTGGAATCCATGAGGAGCTATACGAGTGGTTAGCTAGGTTAGAAGATACCCAGTTTGAGATCCGATCTAGACCTCCTGTGGTTTTGACGTCGGAGTTGATAGAAAAGGTCAAGAGAGCTGATAACGTCGTATCATGAGTAGTAGATCACTGGTTTGATAGCACCATTGGAGGGTACATCACTGAGTTTGCTGTTGGCAGAGTAGAGTCAGTTAGCCAAGACGAGAGATATTTCTTCAAGGAACCCAGAGGGAAATTTTTACAATTCCTGAAGTTGAAACTCAAGATTCTATTGCATGAAAAGAACATCTTGAAGATACAGTAGGTTGGTCGAATCGAGAAAAGCTAATGTTCAAGAATTCAGACAATGACAACGACACAAAAGCTGGACATACGCGTAGTGGGAGAGTGTTCAGAGAAGTTCACCTTGCGAACCTATTCAAGTAGAACTATGGGGACAAAGGTTTCTATAGTGGAGAAGAAGTAGAATTGACAGATGAGGAGCATTCAGAACCTACTGGGACAGAGGAAGGGAAAGCTGAAGAGCTTCTCCAAGAAGAACCTGAGACTTCAGAAACTGTGCAAACCATCGAAGTAAGTACTATTGTCCCTCCTGTTGATTCAACAACACTAAGTAATCATAATAGTCAGAGTCACCAGAGTCCTCAGAGTACTATTACTAGCAATTCAACATATACTCAGACAAGAAACCTAGGAAGATCTATGGAAGATGAGATGAGACTCCCCATCTTTAGGGGAGATGAATCTGAAGATCCTGATCAACACCGGTTCCTATGTGAAGTCGTATGGAATATTAAAAATGTCACCGATGAAGCTGTCAAAAGAAATCCATTTAGTACCACTCTAAGAGATCGTGCACTGAGCTGGTACATGAAGCTTGTCCAAGGAATTACAGAGCCTAAGCCACTAAACCATATTAAGAATGCGTTGATTGTAGAGTTCAAGAAAACCAAATTGGAGTCACAATGTATTATAGATCTGAAAGAGATCAAGCAGAAGGTAGCCAAACCTGTTTGGGAATTCGATCAAAGATTCAAAACCTTAACAGGCCGATTGACTTTTCAGATCCCATATGAGAAGAACAAAGAATGGTTCATTGCTACCCTCTTACAACACATCAAGGTTCCTTTGATGAAACATAAGATTTCTTCGCAGTCTGAGGCACTAGAGATCACCATGAAACTAGAATCAACCCCTATGGGAGAATCCATCTCAGGTATGAGTCAGATATTGAGTCAACTAACTAGTTTGTCTCTGCGGGTCGAAGATATGAATAACGACAAGGGAAAAGATAAGAGAGAAGACATCTGGTGTGTCAGGTGCAGATCAGAAGGCCATGAGAAGGAACACTATCACCTATTCAATGAATTCTTGGCTTCTGGAGATCCGAGCCCTCTGAAGCAAGTCACCTTACCCTGGTGCGAGGTATGCAGAAATAAACATCGCCCGAGTGAGTGCTATTACATGCAAAAGTATGTTCATAAACCCACAAATTTGTAATGCACATTCTGTAAGTCTGTGGGACATGATGATAGATATTGTAGGGCTTACGATCTCATGCATGAAAGTTCGAGAGACATATACAAGATTCAAGGCGAAGTATGACAAGAAGGAAACACTACGCAATACAACTTCCCTGGGAGAGGAAACTTCAATCCTCGCAATGGATTTAGAGGAAGAGGAGGAGGAGGAGGTATGGGTCGAGGTTGAGGACAAATAATTTGTTATAACTGCACACAACCAGGACACCTCGCAATGTATTTCTAGAACCCTTGTACTACTTGCAACTACTGTAGCTCATTTGAACATGTTATAGAAGATTGCCCCGTGCTGCTAGCTAAGCTTCAGGAAAGATGAGGACCTCAGTAGAACCCGCAAGTACAACTGATATATGCTGAACCTCGTGAAGAATACCCTAGAGTGGATGTTATAACCAGAGGAGGCTCTGTTATAGGAGAAGACAGACTGAGCCAAGGGAATATTACAGAAGACTCAGGAATCAAGAAAGCTACAGAGAAGACACAAATGTTTGATGCAAAGAAAGAAAGACAAATGTTTGAGGAGGAAAGAAAAGAATTCAGAGGAGACCAAGGTTCCTCATCGAAGACAATACCAGAAGTGAGAGAAAATGGAATGCCTTTGGCATTTGATCAGTTTGCTTCGCCAAAAGAAGGAAAAGAGGTAAGAAAGCTCATGGAATTTCTATATACTTGTACTAAGTTGATTCAGGATGAAAGCGTTGTACAAGAACTACAAACTTTAATAAGACAATATGAGCTAGGAAAGATAGATCCCTTACTAAATAGGGAAGTACATCAAATCAGTGAGAAGAGAAGGACAAATAAGGAATTACATTTGAATGATCAAATAGGAGAGTATGAGATATACTATGTGGTCCTCAACTTAGGGTCGGAGGTCAATGTCATGACAAAGAAAACTTGGGAATTGATGGGAAAATCGAAGTTGATATATTCCCCTATCAGGCTCAAGATGGCCAATCAACAAGCTGTCAGCCCCTTTGGACGATTGGAGCATGTCCCTGTGGACATCAACAGAGTAAGAACCTTTGCATATTTTGAGGTAATTGAGATAGTTGATGATAGCTTTCCTTACCTTGCGTTGTTAGGAATGGATTGGGCTTTCAATAATTTCATTGTGGTTGATTTGAAGAAAAAACGTATGATTTTTGAAAGAGATGGCCTTAGGGTCATTGCACCTTTATATCCAGATGAAGGTCAACAATACACATAACCTATTAGAGAAGAAGACCACACATATGAACTAGAAAACATATATAAGCTAAAAACCAAACAACAACAAGATTACATTAATACTGCAGCTGATGGGAACCTAAGCTAGTGAAGTGACAATGCATGTTCATTAGACTCAAAAGAAGCACTAGAGAACTGGAAGAATAATATGTACGAAGTATCTACAAGAAGATGTGCTAGATTAACCAGAGAAGTTCGCTGGATCGACACAACAATAAGTAACTTACCCACCTTTGATGGTCTAAATCCTTTATAAACCTTCTTGTCGGACTTTGAATAAAGTGTACAAATGAAACAAATATTGTTAGCGATGGATGAGGCCCTAAAAGAAACCCCAACAAGATGGTGGGGGACACACAAAAACAACATTGCAGACTAGGTACAATGTCGTACCCTGATGACATCGCAATTCTCAGCACAAGTAGAAGGCTAAAAAGTTCTGTACACATGTCAATGCTGCCCAAAGGACCATGTGCAAAGCTGAGAGAAATCCTGGAGAAACGTTCCTCAAGAACAATGGGTGCACAAATTCATTAACATGACACCTATCAACTGGTACCTTCAAGAAGAGCTGCACCTCGTCACTATAGATTGGAAAGGTGTGACTCAGAATTTTATAACCACCTTCTTATTTGAAAGTCAATATCCTTCAGTAGATCAAGCATTATAGATTGTGAGACAGATAGTATTCGAGGAGGCATCTAGCCTTCCTTTGGAAAAATAAGAGGACGAATGGACTGCGCCTCTCCAGAAACTACAAGGTTGTTACAACATCAATGCTAATGAAGACGATGATCCAAGGAAGGTGAACATTGCAGAAACAAAAGGCCAGAGAGATATGGAAGGACCATGAGTCGAGTTACCATTCATTGGACAACCAATCAAGATTAAGAAGGTCAATATTGGAATAGAATAGACCCCGAATCTTGCTAATGTTGGAGATTATTGGGATGCTTCCACCATTGACAAGATTACAAAACTACTGCATGAATATCAAGACTTGTTTCCAACCAAGTTCACTAATATGAAGGGAATTAAAGGGCCTATGGGTGATATGAGGATTCCTTTAAATCCATATGCAAGAATAGTCAAACAAAGACCTTACAGATTGAACCCTAAATATATGGAGAAAGTGAAGATTGAGCTCGACAAAATGCTGGAAGCAGGGAATATAGAACCTATCGAAGAGTCAGAATGGATTAGCCATATGGTGGTGCAAGACAAGAAGATGAGAGAGATAAGGATATGCATAGATCTCAGGAAGCTGAATGATGCTTGTTTGCATGACCCTTCCTGACACCATTTATTGATGAAGTTTTAGATAATGTGGGAGGCTAGGAAGTATATTCTTTTACAGATGGATTTTCATGATACCATTAGATCCGGATTGCCAAGGAAGATTGCCATAATACCAAATTTGCAATAGAATGGGGATCCTACCAATATACAGTGATGCCCTTTGGATTGAAGAATGCCCCAACCATCTTTTCCAGGGTGGTGGTCGAAGCATTCAAGGAATTTCTGCATAAATTTCTAGAAGCATATTTTGATGATTGGAATGTTTTTAGTTTATTGAAAAATCATATTGAATGTCTAAGGATAATGTTGGATAAATGAAGGTAGTGTCAAATTGCCTTAAACCTGAAGAAATGCATCTTATTTTCACCATTTGGAGTGCTGTTAGGTCATATTGTATGTAATCAAGGGTTGCTGGTAGACCCATCCAAAATTGCCATTATAGTTGATCTACCCCCTCCTACTTCAGTCAAACAGCTGCGCACTGCACTGGGACACACATGATACTATAGGAATTTCACTAAAGAACATGCTCATATCACAACACCCATGGAGAAACTGTTGAAGAAGGATTTCCAGTTTAGTTGGACAGAAGAATGCCAACAGAGCTTCAACACACCGAAACAGAAAATAATTATTGCGCCTATTCTGGTTTTCCCAGATTGGACCAAGGAGTTTCATGTGCATGTCGATGCGTCTTCCATCGCTTTAGGAACAATATTAGCACAACCTAGAGAAGGAGATATCAACCACCCATTAACTTTTTCTAGTAGGAATCTATCAACTGCTGAGATCAATTACACCACCACTAAGCGAGAAGGGTTAGCCATGGTGTATGCGCTGCATAACTTTTTCCACTACTTGTTGGGAGGACACTTTAAAATGTTTACTGATCACTCCGCGCTGAAACACCTAGTCAACAAGCTAGTGTTGGGGGGAAGGATATGCAAATGGCTTCTGCTATTTTAGGAATATGACTTTGAGATCGTAGTTAAGGCAGGAAGGATGAACAAAGGTCCTGACCACTTGTCAAGGTTGGAACATGGTGAAGAGCCGACCAGTTTGGAGGATGCACTACCAAATGCATAGTTACTGGCCATTAGAAAGATCAATGATCACTTCACAGAGACAGTCTAGTTCATATCAACAGGAATGACACCTAGTGAGTATACAATTCCTCAGAAGAAACAACTAGTAGTGCGCACTACATACTTCTCACTTATAGCTGGACATCTATACAAATGGGACCTGATGAGATATTGAGAAGGTGTTTTATGGAGGTAGAGCGATCACTGATCCTTGAAGAATCTCATGAAGGCATCACAGGAGGACATTACTTAGGAAAAGAAACTGCGCATAAGGTTCTTAGAGCTGGCCTTTGGTGGCCTACCTTACACAGAGATGCTAAAGACTATTCCAGAGCCTACGACATATGCCAAAGAGTTGGGAAACCATCTAGAAGAGATGAAATGCCATTAACACCACAAATGACCCTACAAGCATTCGAGAAATGGGCCATTGACTTCGTTGGACCTATAAATCCACCAGGAAAGCATATAGGAGAAAGGTACATAATTACAACAACATAATACTTGACCAGATGGCCCGAAGCAAGAGGATTTAAGGACTGTAGTGAAACTACATCTATGCACTTTATATTTGATGACATCATAACCATGTTTGGATACCTAAAGATACTTATGAGTGATCAAGGAACACATTTCATCAATAAGATAGTTGAAGCCCTGATTGAGGAATTTGTAGTCCACCATCAGAAGAGCACGCCTTACCATCCACAAGCAAATGGGACAGTCGAAGCATTCAACAAGATCTTGGAGACAACATTGACGAAGATTTGCAGTGTGAACAGGGATGACTGGGATCTAAGAGTACCAACAGTATTATGGGCCTATAGAACCACTTGCAAGAAGCTGATAATGCAGACAACTTTTAAGTTGGTATATGGTCTTGAAGCTGTTCTTCCAATGGAATATTTGGTACCAAGCCTAAGAATTGTTTCCTTTACAGATATGGATGACACTAGAGCTGTTCAAGAAATTCTTGCACAGTTGGTCGAATTGGAGGAAGATAGATTTGTTGCAGGATTCCATCAACAGGTTCAGAAGGAAAGAGAGAATGCCTATCATGACAGGCACATCAAGAAGAAGTCATTTAAACAAGGTGATCTAGTACTGATATATGACAGTAAGTTCAAAAACATCCTGGGAAGTTCAGAATGCATTGGCTAGGGCCATACGAGATTGCTTATGTTACAGAAGGAGGAGCTACGCAATTGAAGACTCTGAATGGAGAATGGAAGGAAGGATTAGTGAATGGGAGCCGGTTGAAATTATACTATGACAACTAGCTACCCCAAAACCCTCAGTATTTGCAAGGGAAAAAGGGTCTAGGTACCAGGTGCAGTTGAAACTGGGTACCAGACACAGAAAAGACAGTCTGCACAAGGAAGGAGAGGATGCATCGAACAAAAAACAGAGGCTGCATTGCGTAGTTTGAAGTCGAAGTAAAACAGGAAGCTGAGATTGGAAGTGCCTTGAGATGAGTCACAGGTGAATGTTGGGGGCCTGTTGGCCCTTAGTTATGGAAGTACGTGAAGATCAAGGAATAAAAGGGAGAATGTGAACTTCACGGAAGACACAACGACTGATACTAGGTCGAAGTGAGGAAAAGAGAAGAAAAGACAGAGTGAAGTAAGCTGTTGGATGAGGAGATCGAGGATGATAGATAAGAAAGAAAGAAGGATCGTGGACAACTAAAAAAGAAGAAAAACCCACCATTAGATGATTTGGATCACCACGCGAGAAGGAAGGAAAGACAGGCTGGCGAAGCCTTGAAAATACAGGTCAAGTTGACCTAGGGTTTTAGACACCTAGGGTTTTGGACACCTAGGTTTCAACCTAAGGATGTCAGTGAGTGATTATAATGTATAAATAAGAATCTACATGAAGGAAGGAGGTTCGATATAGTTTTTGTTCATTCGTTGTTGTTGGTATGTAATGAGAGATTATTGTTGTGTAAGAGGGAAGTGCTAAGTGAGAGACTTATGGTATTGTAAGATCTTCAACTGGGTGCACAGGAAGGGGAGAGAAAGAGAGGAGAAGAAGAGAATATATGCTAGCTAAGAGTGCAAACAAGAATTGTATTGTAACACCCTATTTCCCCCAGTTTGTAAAAATAACTGGACTGGCCCAGAACTGTGGCAAACTCAGAAATGTGAACATGTGATGTGAATGGACCTTGTGGAAAAGGTCGATGAATGTGAATAACATTATGAATTTATATTGCAGGACTGCTGAGAGGGGATGTGCTGAAAAAGAGACCACGATGGTTGCAGAAAGGTGGTGAAAGGCACTTGGAAAGGTGGCATTAACTTCCACAAAGAACCAATACCGTATTTGGACTTGACTGGCCCGGAGAACCAAAAGCGGCTTGCTGACCCCGAATTAAATGTCTCGCAGGCTGGTAGGAAGATGTCTCCTCATAATTTAATGAGCGATGGGGAGGTGAATCGCCCATCCGTAGAGCTGTCAGGCCT
>JZKD02S1646759.1:23204-36449 GCA_000966675.3 Picea glauca | reverse complement strand
GATATGCAGAGTGGGTGATAGCAGAAAGGGAGGAGAGTAACCTTCGCTCCTGGTCATTAAAAAATAGAGACGTAGTCTCACAGCATCATGGTCTTAGCTCGGGGGTGGCTAGTGGTAAATCCGCTGGGAGTCACTGAGCCTACGATTGGGTGGAAATGAGCACCCCTCTCAACAGTTGTGTAACCCCTGGTGTTACTTTCTGATAAATGTTTTTCCTTTGACATCTTGAAATATATGTATGCTAACATTTATGATCATAAGCTGTGAAATCGTGAATGAATTCATGATAAGAATGTCTGTTTGGTGTCTTGATCACTAATGGTAGTTGTATGTTTATATGGAAAGACTACGTGTGGCTTACGCTCTCTTAAATTGTTATTTATATGCAAACTGATCTAATTTAGACTTCACGCCTAGTTCTCGGGAGAGAGATACCCTTATCTGCCTTAGATAGTACCCTGGGTAAACCTCCCCATAGAGATACCCTCCTTGAAAACATCATCAAGAACCTGGAAGGAGGACGTGAGGGCGCAAGGCCCTAAGAAATCCCTGATAAGTATCGAATTGACGGACGATATCCCGTCGGGAGATATGTGGTCACTCACGACCGTTAGATAAGAAGAAGAAGATGGAAGGATAAGTACCTTAACCTTGATAGGTGTTGATCGACGGATGAGATCCCATCGGGAAATCTGTGGTCACTCATGACCATTAGATTTGGTAGGAGAAAGTAGGATGTTAAACATCTTACCACCTTGTCTTTCTGTACCTTCGTGGATAGTGACGAAATCGGGATCGTAGATCCCCGAGGTCCATGAGAACATCTGGACCATTGATTTTTCCCCATCCAGGATGTCGGGGGAGAATGCACAAGTTAGGAACCTGTCCGAGCCGTCAGATATCGACTGGAAAACCCGACAGCCGTTGGATCTGTCCGGAGATACCCGAGGGTTAAACCCCTAGTGAATAAGGGTGAAAGCCTTGAAATGGATTTGGGTCATCCGATTAAAGGAGGCCACGTGTCGTGAGATTTCCCATTTCAGGAAATCGGGAATCGGGAACTCGAGAGTTCTGGTGACGAAAGATCAGGGCCTTCCATGGTAGAAACCCCGAGATGGATTTGGGTCGTCCGATTAAAGGAGGCCACGTGTTGTGAGATTTCCCATTTCCAGAAATCAGGAATCGGGAACTTGGGAGTTATGATGACGAGAGATCAGGATATTCCATGGTGGAAACCCCAGAGCAGTCGTAGACCGACCGATTTCAGGAGGCTACGTGTCGAGAGATTACCCATTTCTGGAAATCAGGAATCGAGAACTCGAGAGTTATGGTGACGAAAGATCGGGGCCTTCCATGGTAGAAACATCGAGATAGATTTGGGTCATCCAATTAAAGGAGGCCACATGTCATGAGATTTCCCATTTTGGGAAATCGAGAATTCTGATGACGAGAGATTGAGATGTTCCATGGTGGAAACCCCGGAGTAGTTGTAGACCGACTGATTTTGGGAGGCTACGTGTCGAGAGATTACCCATTTCAGGAAATGGGGAATCAGGGATTCAGGAGTTTCGTTGACAATAGGTCGGGCTCTCGCCTTGATAAATCCCGACTTATAAATATCGAGATGTTAGCATGTGGTTAAGTCCTGATGAGCGGACGAGATTCCTTCGGAGGATATCAGGGTCTATAATGACCATCAGATGTGGGGAAGATATGTCAACTTTAAGCCACGACGCGAATGCGCCTTAGGGTAAGTGGCGAGCAGATCTGAATGACCAAAGTCCACCCACCCAGATCTACGACTGAGGATTCATTCCGGAGCCCCCTTTCCATTCTGCCTTTAGCGGTGAGGGGGGAGTCCAGAATCGAACGTGCAACTTGGGAATGGTCAGGATCAATTCACCTTGATCAACGACATTCAGGCGAATTCCGGCCCCCCCTTTCCTTTTTTCCTTTAATGGGGGGGGGGGGGGTATGTAATGGTGTGGCGTGTTAAGTGGGACTCGTCTCTTGTCACGCCACCCACCATGTCGTGTTTCCCCTCTTGCCACCTGCACTTCGCTCACCCGCGTGACAGGGCCGTTCCTAATGGCCATTTGCCAACCTTGTAGGGACTCGTCCCTATTGGCCAGTTACCAGCCCTGCCGGGGTTCGGCGGTTGCAGAGTCGAACGATTTGACATCACTGTAGCACCGAGGCACGAAACACAAAGAGGCACGACGATTATTTGACTTGTGATCATGACCCGCGATCACATGGGAACAGAGATAGAGAAAGAGCTAGCTTGCACTAGGCCTCCATAGGTAATTCGGGGGCTCTGATTCAGCAGAAATCAACGAAAATTTGATTATGGTAGTGGGTATGTGACATGTATGCTTCATCTTAATACATTATAAAGCACAGTTCTGTTGATGTAGCCCTAGAGAGAGGGTGAACCACTTATATTTTGTGTTGTGTGTGATTGGTATCCTATCTCTGTCATTGATATACTATGATTGCATTAATATTTTAAATATGATAAGTAGATGTGAAGAGTATATCCAAGCTGATAAGTGATATATGAATGATGTGATGTTCTTGTATTAGATCCACTTGATATTCCCCTTTGTTATAGACATCTCTATCCTGCAACCCCTTCATAACTGCTTCGGGTGAGACTGCATCTGCTTTGTAGGTGTTTCCAAAAGGGCCAGTAGTTAGGGCTTGTT
Organism: Picea glauca; assembly: GCA_000966675.3. NCBI lineage: Eukaryota > Viridiplantae > Streptophyta > Pinopsida > Pinales > Pinaceae > Picea > Picea glauca. Next base: position 33,741 of record JZKD02S1646759.1, on the reverse strand, counting down.
GGTGCGCTCTTGGAGCTGAACCCTGGGTATGCCCCTGTGCCAACAATGGGTGTTCAAGTGAAGACAAATTTTCTCTCAGTATTAGTTTTGGAGGACATGGGTTTTTTCCATCGTGTTCAAGAAATGGAAAGTACTCATACGTTCAGAGGGAGATATCCCTGATACAACAATCAACATTGGGGTGAGAGAGGGAAATCTTATTTGTGGGTCCAAGGAAATATTAGATCTTTTGTATTTAGATATGAATGGATCAATGTTAGTGGTAGATATGAGGAGAAAAAGGCTCCAAAGGGAGAACATAATTCATATACTTCTAGTTCAGGGAGTCATCCTTTAGGTGGAGAGGAGTTATCCTCTTGCAGTTCTGTCAAACGACCCAACTGGTATGGAATGACATTGAGGGATACTTAGGAGAAGGTTGAGGCTCCTAGGAGAACATTCAAGGAGAGAAAGACTCCAAAGATGTTTCCAAATTTGTGGTTATAATGATTAACATCATTGATTCTAAGTATTCTAGTGTTCAGGAAACAACAACCTAGCATGTTTTGAGGGATGCCATGGGGAAATATGATATGCATAATATTTTGTGCCAGGGTTGGAGGGAAAACTAGTTCTAGGTGGAACTTCAAGAAGTAACTTCCTCGCTAAGAGGGAGAGTTGATATTTTTAGCATTAGAAAGGTACTTCTTCATAGGTATAAGTGTCCAGACATGTGGAAGTCATCCAAGTCCTTCTACTTTGGAGAAAAATGAAGGAAATTTTCTCAAGGTTGGACCATGAAGGACTGCTATTCAAGTAGATCTTGGATAGGTGGAGAAGTAATTTCACATATATATTAGTATAGGTCAGGGATAAGAGAGAACAAGAGCAACCAAAAGGATATCTAATAGATTTCAGAGCCATGAAAAGAGTACAAATATTTACACACTTCAGAGTGAAGATAGGGACATATGTACATGGGTTGGAGTATAGGGAAGTGCATATGTACTTGGGTTTCAGTAAGGAAATACACATACAATTATGAAAAGTGAAAGTATGGGGTCATACAATTAAGGAGGAGTCACTAGGGTTTGCATGTGTTGTATATAGTTTTTGTTATTTCTCTGTGGGCCATTTTCCCAGTAGGTGACCCCTTATAATATTTGAAGTTATTTGAATGATAAGCTTAGTTTATGTAAAAAATATCTTTGCGTATTATGTATGAGATTTGGTTTTCTAGTATTGCTTCCACTATTTATTTGAGTTGATTAATCCAACAAGTGTATGCTGTTTTGTGAGATGCTAATTTGATTTATAACAAATAAATCACTATATAAAATTATACCTAGGTGTTAGGATTAGAGAATCAACATGGTATCAGATCCCTCACTTCGAGAAGAAGACATATTTAAGATTGACAACAATCAGTAGCATATCTATAACTAGCAATCAAACATCAAGGGTTGGATTGCAGGAACCATACTAAAGCATAACTTAATTTTGAAGTCGTACAAATTTGTACACAGGTTGCAATAGGTTAGGATGCATACATATGTAGGTTTTAGTACATAAAGATGCATACATAGACATGATTAAGTAGGAATAGGAGTGTACATGATCGTATAGGGGTAGTTTCAACAACATGTTATTTCCAAGGAAAATTATTAGGTCTAAGGGATGACAACAACAACTCTGAGAGTTGAAGACAAATTGGATGGATAATCCAACTTCCTATGTTGGAAATTAAGAGTTACTTTGGTTTTGAAATAATTTGACCTTTCGGAGATTGTTGATAAAGTAGTTCCTCCATTGATAGATACACAAGATTTGGTAGTTAATGAGAAGAAGGAGATCAAATACCAGGGGGTAATATTGGATGGAGTGAAGGATCATCTCATTCCTCACGTATCTGAGAAGAGTACAACCAAACAAATGTTTGATTCTCTGGTAGGATTATTTCAGAGCGATAACATGAAGAGGGAGATGATCTTAAGAGATAAACTCAAATTGTTGAAGATGTCTATATCTGACAATGTTACTAAATACTTCATGAGGACCACTCAGGTATATGATCAACTTGTAGCTATTGAGGAGAAAGTGAATGATGTAGAGCTTGCAAATGTGGCACTGAATGGTTTCACAAAGTCTTGGGAACCATTTGTCAAGGAAGTATGTGCTTGGGAGAAACTTCCATATTGGCAGAGGCTTTCGAATGATTTTATCTAGGAAGAGAGTTGGGAGGAGTATAAAGTCAAAAATATGAAGAGGAGAATATGGCTTTGTTCAGTCAGGCCAAGAAGAAAAAAGGAAAATGTTCTAAGGGTAATAGTGATAGGGAAGCCTCATAGACGGGGAAGAAGGACTTGAGTAAAATCAAGTGCTTCACGTGCGACAAGAATGGGAACTATGCATCACAATATCTAGAGAAGAATAAGGGTAAATGGAATGTAATGTTCTTAACCCAATATGCTAGGAACATTGCGGTTTTCATTGATTTTTATGTGTTTTCTGGTTGTGGCATTTCGTCAAACACTTTGCAGACTTAAGTCTCATGAGTTGCACTAGGGTTTATAATGGTGGTTTAATGTGTGTTTGCAGCAAGTAATGATGTAGATATAAAAAAGGCATATACTAAAAAAGGTTCAAGATCAACAACACAAGAAATAACCATAAATACCTCAGATATGATTTATTAATAATAGATCTATGACCTCATACAAAATGGTGCAGATATGGAATACATATAAGGGAACAGAGTGTTGGGATGATAAAGCCTCCAAGATAAAATATAGAAGAAGATCCATGCTTCCAAAAATCTATCCAAGCTGTAGATCGAAAACCCAGATGAACCAAATCATAACCCAACTGAAAGGTGATGATCTTCCTAACACAATGCACCTCTCACTGGCTAAAGCAAACCAAGAATTAGGCCTCTCTGAAAATGGCCACCAAACCCTTTGAGAAATATGCCAAACCATAGATCGGGCCAAGTGAAACCCCCTGACATATTCTTAGGATGAATGATGAAGAACTGACCCACCAAAAGATTGAATCCTCAATCTGCAGTGCGCCCTCCTCCTCTTCATCTTGTGCCAAGCTCCAATAAATAATATGACAGAGTAAAACTCTTCAGAATAGGATAAAGAATACGCCCTAGGCCATACAAAGAATACCTAGAAGCCTATTTTTCCAGAATCCTTCTCTTCCCAGATCGAGCTACTCTACTCAAGGTGGTGCGTCCTCCTACTGAAAACCCCCTGTAGTTGCGCCCTGTCTCTCTTTGAACCCGTAAATGCTGTAGGATCCACCTGTGACTGAGATAGAACTGATGTAGAATGGAAAGGGAAGAATATTTCACCTCCGTGGCCAAGCTTGGACCAAGTTGGGTGGGATCTTTCACCACCGAGATGATCTCTAGGGTTTGTTAAGTCAAAACCCTCAAAACCCCCAAGTGCATGGGCTCACTAGAAACAATCCAGATATCAAACTGATAATCAAAATAATGAGAGAATAGAGGCCCCTATCTCTCTTTTGTCCTCCTTGTTCACCTTGTCTCTCCAAGTGACTTTTACTTTATTTTATTATTAATTAATTAAATCACTTTAATTAATGGAGCATGAGATCCTTATAAAATGTTGCTTGAGGAAGTCCTTGCTCGAAAAAGGAACGAAATCATGGACAACTTTGCACAGATCCTTTGAAGGTTGCCCACAAGAGACACATATTAATCAATAGGCCATGCAACCCCCTTCAAGGTACAAGTAAATTTTGATATTCCATTATTTGAAGGACTAATAGATGCAAATGTTGTAGATAAATGGATGAATATGCTCGAAGGGTATTTTTTGGTCCACAATTTTTCCAACAGGGAAAAGATTACTTTTTCACTCTTCAAGGACGTCCCGCATGTTAAGGGTTGGTGGGATACTTACTTTGAGCAAAGGTCCATAGAGGAATACGAAATATTTGTGGTTTCCCCTATATTAGATTCCTTTAGGGATGCCATTAAATAATAATACTACCTTGTTGGAAGCTATGAGGATCAATACACAAAATGGACCACGCTGCGTCAGGAAAGGGACCAAACAATACCAAATTTCACCAATATTTTCCATACCTTGTGCACCAAATTGGGTATCAAAGAATCTAAGAGACATTTTCTACTCAAATACTGTGGTTGTTTTCATAGATACATTCAAATATAAATGGATTTTCAATACATCACATCATTAGGTGCGACTTATAGATACGCTGTCAAGATCGAGCATAAATTTAAGCAGAAGAGGCGAGAGTTTGGATCTTCAAAATCCTCACAATCGAAGCAGGGAAAAGGTGGCTCCAACCCACAAAACAAGGGACAAAGAAAATATGGCTACTCTCAGGACAACTAGTCCAAGCTGCAACATAAGAAGGGTAATGAGAAGTCAAAGAAGGACATGGGAAAGTGATGTGAATACCAAAAAATCCCTTGGCACAACACTGAAGAATGTTGCTCCAAGAAGTCAATGGTGGTTGAGATGAAATCTTCTGAGTCAGAGGAATATTCTGACTCCAAATCAAATCTAGAAGGAGGGAAGCGAATTATCGATGTTGAACCCGGGGCCACTATCACTACCACCAAAGTCCAACCAAACAAACCAAAATAAACAAAGGAAGGGGAATGCATCTTTCACTCATATATGTGGGTAAAGGGGGCTCTGCTTCATTTCATTGTCGATAGCAGTAGTTAGAAGAAACTGATCTAAGTAAAGGTCATCAAGTGGATGGAATTGACGATGACACCACACCCACAGCCATACACCATCAGTTGGCTTTGCCAAGGAAGAGATCTTCACGTCAACCAACAAAGGCGTCTACCCTGTGACATAAAGCCCTTTAAAGACAAGGTATTGTGTGATATTTCTCCCCTTGTAGTTTGTGATTTTCTTTTAGGAAAACCATATTTGTGGAAGCGACATGTTGTGTATGAGTCTAGACCCCGCAGTGTTATTATTAATTTGGGTAGACAATTGTACATGATACTAGGGGTAGTTCCACCTACCGCTATTTCTTTAATCTCTGTTAAGCAATGTAGTAAGTTCATTTCACAGACCGGGAATTTCATATTCTTTATGATCCGTTTTCACAGTAAGCATAAGGTCACCACAACATCTGTGGACTCTACACATAGCCTCTCTTTGCAGCAGAAGCAAGTGGATAGGATCATGGAAGAGTACAAAGACATCTTCTCCTCACCCACTGGGGTACCAACGCACTGCCAAGTCAAGCATCCAATTGATCTAACCCCCGGTGCACCTCTACCTAATGGACCAGTCTATCGTCGTTCATTGATGGAAAATGATGAAATCAAGTGTCATATCCAAGAGATGTTTCAAAAGGGGCACATCAGACCCAACTCCTCCCCTTGCGGAAGCTCGATTTTACTGGTGCAGATGAAAGACAGGACCTGGAGGCTCTACATTGATTACAGAGAATCAAACAAAATCAGAGTCAGGAATTGATATCCAATTCCTCAAATTGATGATCTTCTTGACCAAATCAAAGGGGGAAATTTATTCAACAAGATTGACCTAAAGTCTGGCTACCACCAGGTTCCCATCGAACCAATTGATGTATGAAAGACAACTTTCAAATTTAAAGAAGGTCTCTTCAAATGTCTAGTCATGCCCTCTGGCTTAACAAATGCACCAACCACTTTCATGAGGTTGATGGATGATGTATTGAGACCCTTCACCAACTCTTTTTTGGTGGTATATCTGGATGACATAATCATCTTTAGAAAAAATCTGGAGGAAAACATGCAACATATTCAATAGGTTTTGAGCACTCTACGACAACACAAGCTATATGCCAACTTGGAAAAATGTTCCTTTGGCATGAAAATGGTCTAATACTTGGGATACATTGTTGATTAGCATGTGGTACATGTGGATCCAGCTAAGATCGAAGTCATCCGTGATTGGCCAGCCCTGACCACACTAATGGAGCTTCGAAGCTTCTTGGGGCTTGCAAACTTCTATCGACAGTCAGTGTTGGGATTCTCCCATATTGCATGCGCCCTCAACCAAGTGACCAAGGGAAGTGGCAGGGAAAATTTCACATGGGGGAGAGCACAAAAACGATAATTTGATGATCTGAAGCATCGCTTGTGCTCAGCTCTAGTAATCTCCTTACCCGATCTGCAACAACCATTCAAGATTGAGACTGATGCATCCGACTATGGTGTAGGCACAATTCTCACTCATCACGGTCATCCAATAGCATACCATAGTGAGACACTCTCAGATAGCGTCCAAAAGTACCCCACCTATGCCAAGGAAATGTATTCCATTGTCAAAGCCTATCATAAATGGAAACATTACATTCTAGGAAAGGAGACAATCATCCACACTGATCACAAGCCTCTACAATTCATACATACAAAAGGGAAGTTGCAGAATGATCACAATCAAAAGTGGTCTACATACCTGAAACAACTCCATATCAACATCAAGTATAAGACATGGAGCAAAAATCATGTCGTTGAATGCCTCAGACGACCTCCCGTGGCTGCACTCACCACCATGCTCCATTCACGTCCGCATGAGGCATCGAAGTGGCCCTAACTTTATCAACAAGATGCTGAATTTTCCACCACCTATTAACTCTTGTGGACATGTGTGAATGCCACCTATTCTCACATTCAGAATGGAATGTTATGCCATTTGGGCCATCACTGTGTTCCTTCAAGCGAGCGTGAAAAATGATTTGGGAGGATCACTACAGTCGGATGTCATGACATATTGGCATGGAGAAAACTATGGTCATTCTACAGAAACATTTTTATTGGCCAAAACCTCGACATGATATGAACAAGTATATCAGATCTTGCATTGCTTGTGCCATTTCCAAGCCAAAAATCAAGAATCAAGGCTTAAAAACCCCTCTTCCTGCTCCCGAGAGGCCTTGGGAATCCATCTCGATGGATTACATGTTTGGCCTTCCATATACCAAGAAAGGAAATGATTTCATATTTGTGGTGGTTGATCGATTTTAGAATATGAACATTCTCACAGCTTGCATGAAGAGCATCACAGTGGCAGATACTTCCAAGCTCTTCTTCGAACGCGTGTGGGTCCATTTTGGGATACCACAGACCATCATCTATGATCGAGATAATAGGTTCCTAAACACAGTTTGGTCGATTCTTTGGTCACTATTGGACACCAAGCTCACTAAATCAAATTCCTTCCACCCTCAAACCGATGGCCAAATAAATGTCGTTAATCAGATGATTGTGCACATCATGTGCATGTATAACTCTAGGCATCCACATACATGGGATGAAAGTCTTCCCTATGTTCAACACAACTACAACATGGCTCTCCATAGCTCCATGGACCATAGCCCCTTTCAAGTGGAGCTGGGATTTCAACCCTTGGGTCCCATTGATGTTGCACTACCTCTTGCAACCACATAGAAAGATTCTTCCTATGTTCAGTTTGAGGCCAACAAATCCACCAAATTCATTGAGCGGATTTAGCACATCTTCCAACAGGTCCATGAGATTTTGCAGAAAGCCAACTCTAAGTACAAGAAACACCATGATCAACATCTAGTACCGCACAAGTTTCAGGTGGGAGACAAGGTCTGGTTACATTTGCAGAAAGAACGCCTTACAGGGCCCCATCTGAAGATCTTTCCACTTCACTATGGGCCTTACACCATCACCCAGGATATGGGTGAAAATGATTTTGAGCTCAACACTCCCCCCTTCCTTGGCTTGCACCCACTGTTCAATTTGGACATGGGTGTTAAAGTGAAGACAAATTTGCTCTCAGTATTAGTTTTGGAGGACATGGGTTTTTTTCGTCATGTTCAAGAAATGGAATGTACTCATACATTCAGAGGGAACTATCCCCGACACAAAAATCAACATTGGGGCGAGAGAGGGAAATCCTATTTGTGGGTCCAAGGGAATATTGGATCTTTTGTATTTAGATATGAATGGATCGATGTTAGTGGTAGAGGATGAGGAGCATAAGGCTCCAAAGGGAGAACATAAATTAGATACTTTGAGTTCAGGGAGTCAACCTTCAGGTGGAGAGGAGTTATCCTCTTCCAGTTCTGCCAAAAGACCCAACTGGTATGGAATGACATTGATGGATTCTTAGGAGAAGGTTGAGGCTCCTAGGAGCACATTCAGGGAGAGAAAGACTCCAAAGATGTTTCCAAATTTGTGGTTCTAATGATTAGCATCATTGATTCTGAGTCTTCTAGTGTTCATGAAGCAACAACCTATCATGTTTGGAGGGATGCCATCAGGAAATATGATATGCATAATATTTTGTGCCAGGGTTGGAGGGAAAACTAGTTCCAGGTGGCACTTCGAGAAGTAACTTCCTCGCTAAGAGGGAGTGTTGATGTTTGTAGCATTAGAAAGGTACTTCTTCACAGGTCTAAGTGTCTAGACTTGTGGAAGTCATCCAATTCCTTCTACTTTGGAGAGAAACAAATGACTTTTTCTCAAGGTTGGATCATAAAGGACTATTATTCAAGGAGATATCAGATAGTTGGAGAAGGAATTTCATCTAGACATTATTATAGGTCAGGGAGAAGAGTGAACAAGAGAAACCAAAAGGAGATCTGATAGATTTCAGAGCCACAAGAAGAGTACAGAGATTTACACACTTCAGAGTGAATATAGGGACATATGCACATGGGTTGGAGTATAGGGAAGTGCATATGTACGTGGGTTTTAGTAAGGCAAGACACATACAATTATGAAAAGTGAAAGTATGGGGTCGTACAATTAAGGAGGAGTCACTAGGGTTCGCATGTGTTGTATATAGTTTTCATTATTTCTCCATGGGCCATTTTCCTAGTAAATGATCCCTTATAATATTTGAAGTTATTTGAATGATAAGCTTAGTTTATGTAAAAAATATCTTTGTGTATTATGTATGGGATTTGGTTTTCTAGTATTGCTTCCACTATTTATTTGAGTTGATTAATCCAATAAGTGTATGTTGTTTTGTGAGATGATAATTTGATTTAAAACAAATAAATCACTATATAACAAGATACCTAGGTGTCGAGATTATAAAATCAACATGGTATCATATATCTCACTCTAAGAAGAAGCCATATTTCAGATCGACAACAATTAGTAGCCGATCTATAACTAGCAATCAAAAATCAAGGGTTGGATTGCAAGGAAACAACCATACTGAATCATAACTTAATTTTTAAGTCGTACGGAGTTGTAAACATGTTGCAATAGGTTAGGGAACATGATATACATGCTTCAATAGGAATAGGAGTGTACATGATTGTTTGACCTGCTAAAACATTACCTGAACTGCTATAGATTTCTTGTCTTTGAGCCTGCTTTCCAACATTACCTGAGCTCCTGCCATAGTATAGGGGGGATAAACAACCCTCTCCTAGCACACTTGAATTCCATGGTTTGTCCTTGGCAGCGTCCCTTCTTCGATAGCCAATTTCATATCCTCTTGGGGGTATATCCCCCAGGTGCAGATCGAGACGTAGTTCCAGCATATCCTACAGGGACAAATCCATACGTGGTAGTTTCAGCAACAAGTTATTTCCAAGGAAAATTATTAGGTCTAAGGGATGACAATAACAACTCTGTGAGTTGAAGACAAATTGGATGGATCATCCAACTTCCTATGTTGGAAATTAAGAGTTACTTTGGTTTTGAAATAATTTGACCTTTGGGAGATTGTTGACAAAGCAGTTCCTCCATCGATAGATCCATAAGATTTGGTAGATCATGAGAAGAAGGATATAAAATAACAGGGGGTAATATTGGATGCAGTGAAGGATCATCTCATTCCTGACGTATCCGAGAAGAATACGACCAAAAAAATGTTTGATTCTTTGGTAGGATTATTTTAGAGCGATAACTTGAAGATGTAAATGATCTTAAGAGATAAAATCAAATTGTTGCAGATGTATATATCTAAAAATGTTACCATCTACTTCATGAGGATCACTCATGTATATGATCAACTTGTAGCTATTGAGGAGAAAATGAATGATGTAGATCTTGAAAATGTGGCACTGAATGGTTTCCCAAAGTGTTGGGAACCATTTGTCAAGGAAGTATGTGCTCAGGAGAAACTTCCATATTGGCAGAGGCTTTCGAATGATTTTATCTAGGAAGAGATTTGGGAGGAGTATAAAGTCAAAAAACATGAATATGAATATGGAGAGGAGAACATGGCTTTGGTCAGTCAGGCCAAGAAGAACAAAGGAAAATGTTCGAAGGGTAATAGTGATAGGGAAGACTCACAACCGAGGAAGAAGGAGTTGAGTAAAATCAAGTGGTTCACTTGCCACACGAATGAGAACTATGCATCATAATGTCTAGAGAAGAAGAAGGGTAAATGGAATGTGTTAGCATTAGAAGTCACTCCTGGATTGCTTGCAGGAGCAGAGCCCAACGCCCATCAGTTTTATGTCACGATTTGTTTATGAAGGGTGATCAAATGGAGACAACGGCTCTAGGAGGTATCACTCTAACTCAGGGACTGAGTCTGGTTCATAAGGACAG
>JZKD02S1646759.1:8621-20629 GCA_000966675.3 Picea glauca | reverse complement strand
AAACAGGATCCTCCTGGTTCAGGGCTTCAAGAAGCTGAAAGAGGACTTGACTGGATCCTCCAATTCCAAGTCATTCAGCGCTAAGAGAATTACAGGGACTGATTAGAGGCTCCGTGACTATTACAGTGATCCATTACAACATCATCCTATAATAGTTATAGCTCGACTGGATCCTCCAATTCCGAGATGCTCTAATACAGTGTAAACAAAGACATGGAAGAAACTGGCATTCATAAGGCAAGAAGTCTCCAAAGTTCATACATAACCAGAACAACAATGCTTCATTAAAATTTTACAACCAGGGAGCTCTGCTCAACCATCGATCCTTTACATCATGGCAAAAATGCCTACATATAATTTCAGCCAAAATCCCTCTGGCAACAGTATCTCAGGACTTTTAATGAGGGGGGGTCGTTTCCTCAATCGAATCAGTCCTCTGGACTCCTGTCATATGCTCCTTCAATTCAGCATGGCTCGTGCCAGGGGGTAGCTGAGCCTCCTTTAATGTTCGAATTGGCGTGTTCAGGCTCTCTGGACGATTTGAAGACTCGGTGTGACCCTTCTGCAGAGAATCGGTACAACGGGCCTCCCCTGGGTACACTCTGGCCGGAACCTCCATATTCTGCAATAAATGAGCGATGCGAAGCTTCACCTACCTTCCTTATCATTTCCTGCTGAGCCGAAATGGCTCCTTGAATTCCCTTGGGAAACTCTACTGCAACAACCCGATCCACAGGTCCTTTCCAATCTCTTCACGGCCTTCAACACCTGACCGTGGTCATCCCTGACTCTGTATCGGGGATCGAGATTTCGCGATTCCTGCTGTTAAGAGTTCTTGACTCCTGAATTCCCGATCACCGATCCTCCGATGAGCGTGTGCATGGGCTAGCCCTCCTTGCTATATTATCATCCATGTGACCACCTCTTATGTGACCCGAGCCGAACCTCTATCGGGGCTTCGGCGGTTTTGATGCCTCGATGCATAAGTGCCCGGGAGTCGCGATTCTCTGATTGCCGATGGCTCCTTGCGCGCTAGCCCCCTGACTATGCCCCGGTCCAAATGACCGTTACCACATGTCCGCGGCCGTATAACCTTCCATCGAAGCTTCGGGGTTTGCGAGGTCAATGTTCACACGTCCTCTGGATTCGCGATTCCCCGATCCCCGATGGCTTATGGCCATGACATGTCAACGACGCCTTCTCCGACTCGAAAGCTTGCCACCTATCCTCCACTATGATAAACTACCCCCGATATCGGGAAATCGGGTATCGGGACATCGGGATTCCTAATATCATGTGCATGCGACTTTCGTATCCCCGATCCCCGACTCCGCAGGATCTTTTGCCACGTACCACAGCTGACGGATGACTCTGATTTAGTCGGGCAATCACGCATTGCGATTTACTCATGCAAGAGTTCCCTGCCTCCAGAAACTCCGATCCTCCGATGGGCTGAAACACGTCCTGCCAAAATTAACGGCTAGGATCCCATCGGTCTTTCGAGACTTGAAAGGTCTCGGCCCTCTCTCCCTTTAAAATCCCGATACCACAATTGTTACTAACAGAATGTAATGTCCCCAACCCAAATGTGCTAGGAACATTGCGTTTTTCATTGATTTTAATGTGTTTTCTGGTTGTGGCATTTCATCAAACACTTTGCAGACTTAAGTCTCATGAATTATGCTATGGTTTATAATGATGGTTTAATGTGTTTTTGTAGCAAGTAATGATGTAGATATAAAAAAATCATATACTCAACAAGGTGCAAGATCAACAACACAATGAATAACCATAAATATCTCAGATATGATTTATTAATACTATAACTATGACCTCATACAAAATGGTGCAGATCTGGAATACATATAAGGGAATAGAGTGTTGGGATGATAAATCCTCCAAGATAAAATATAAAACAAGATCTAGGCTTCCAAAAGTATCTCCAAGATTTAGATCAAAACCCAGATGAACCAACTCATAAACCAACTGAAATGTGATGATCTTCCTATCACAATGCGCCCCTTACTGGATGAAGCAAACCAAGAATTAGACCTCTCTAAAAATGGCAAACAAACCATCTGAGAAATATGCCAAACTATAGATCAGGCCAAATGAAACCCCGTGACAAATTATCAGGCTAAATGATGAAGAACTAACCCACCAAAATACTGAATCCTCAATCTGAAGTGCACCCTCCTCCTCTCCAACTCATGCCAAGCTCCAATAAATAATATGACCGAGTAAAACCCTCTGGAATAGGATAAAAAATACACCCTAGGCCATACAAATAATACCTAGAAGCCCCTTTTCCTAGAATCCTTCTCCTCTTTCCAGATCGAGATACTCTCCTCAAGGTGGTGCACCTTCCTACTGAAAACCCCCTATAGTTGCACCCTCTCTCTCTCTTTGAACCTGTAACTGCTGTAGGATCCACCTGTGACTGAGATAGAAATGATGTAGAATGGTGAGGGAAGAATATTTCACCCCCGTGACCAATTTTGGACCAGGTTGGGTGGGATGTTTCACCACCGAGATGATCTCTAAAGTTTGTTAAGTCAAAACCCTCAAAACCCCCAAGTGCATGGGCTCAGTAGCAAGAAGCCAGATATCAAACTAATAATCAACATAATGAAAGAATAGAGGCCCCTATCTCTATTTTATCCTTCGTGTTCACCTTGTCTCTCCAAGTGAAATTTACTTTATTTTATTATTAATTAATTAAATTACTTTAATTAATTAATTAATCATTTTACCTCCAAAAAGTGATTTATCCCTCCTTATGGATTCTCTGGCCACTAAAATTCACTTATCATCATCCTATCATGTAGTGCTATTCCTCCCAATTCTGATGAGCTATTACACTAAGAGGTTCCTCCAAGTATTATGCCCAATATGACCTTCTTAGTGAATTTAATTAACATATAGCCCATAATAACTCAAAATTACGGAAATCGTAAGAATGCAATGAAACCAAATCCAAGCTATGCAGAATGGATCATGATGATGAAATAAGATGAGAGATGCAAGTCAAACCCAATATAACCCCTCTATATCTCTTGTACTCGCTATCACCCCCATCTGGCTACTCTAGTCATCATAACACTCTGTAATATAATGATGTCCAAAAGTGGGGACATTACAATCATCCCTGCCAGAATATTGCTTGTGCTTAAGAAATAAATGAATCAATCCACATATAATACCGGTGTCCCATGTCCACCTGTGGGACACAAAGTAGGCTCCATCCAACACTGAAATACCCAACACTCTAATCCATGGATCCCATATCAAGATGTGAACTACAATACCCTGTGAAGTATAGTCATGTAACATAGCAACACCATAATTCTCCTGTAAATGACACATGGCCTCAACCCGGAATGATCCTTTCCTCCAAGTCCATGACAATACCAACACAATATCCACCAATTAGACATGCTATTTCCATAGTAAGGTATTACAAGACGTCACTGAATACCCCTCAAGTGACGTGCCCCCCTCAATACTGAAGCTTAATGTAAAGTCAAATTGACTTTCCCCTTCAAGGATCCACTCCCGTCCATTAGTCCATGAAATTATCAAACTTGCAATCCATGGGTCCCATGCTAGTCTCTTCCCAATATCACCATGCTGACATTGCACTACTCTAGTCATGACTGTCTTCTCACAATATACATAGTGGATCCCCTAGTCCTATATCCTCATGCTGAAATATCTATGAAAACTAGACCCGCTTTCAAGAAGATGAACATGTAAAGGTATCTCTGTGGAAACAACATCTTCCCAACCATCTCCATACTCTATCATGAGTATAAATAGGGAGAACATGTCTCGCCTCACAGAATAAGCCCCTACAAATACTCTCAAAACCATACAAGAGTGAAGTATGTTGTTCTCTGGCGCAACCTAGGCCATCATAAGATGAAACAACCTACTAACCAAAAGGACTCTCGGATCCCATGGAAAAATTGGAAGTTCATCACTTCCAATCCCCACTAACTGCTCACGTGTCATACTGATAACTGTCGAAATCCCTCCATGCTCATCCCCATGAGAATTTGGATCTGTGTCACCCTCTGAGATGTCTTCTATCCCATGGGCTAACATGCTCACCATCACGCCCAGGGTCTCAACTTTCTATCTATGATGATCCACCCCTATCCTCCTGTATGCAATAAATACACTCCTGTCAAGTGGTCTTGACCCACCAACTCTCCATGTCCCATACCACTGTCTATACCCCCCTATGATGTTGTCAATGATGAAAGTTTTAGGAAAAGCTAACATAAACATCTGTAATCGACTATAAGACTGGAAAGTATCATAGGCTTTGGTCAATCCCTAGGACTGGACCAACAATTCATCCACTGGCACCCATAGTGAATCATCATCTAAAATCCAACTATTAGGTACAACAATAGATAGCTCCAGAAACTGCTGGTCAATCACTCTCCCTCCATCATCACTCAGATAGTTGCTACTATTATGAAGGTGATATCCCAGAACTATGTGCTACTACAAAGGAAATGAATATCCATGCTCCACTAAGTGTGTCTCCTCTCTGCAATACAAAGTGTCCCCTTGAATCCCACTGTACATATCTCTCATCATCATATGTCCAAGGTGTATTGCTAGATCATCCTCTGTGTGGATATCAACCAATCTCGGAACACAAATGAAAGCATCCTCGTAACTGCCCCTAGCTTTGGAATCCTCATGCGTATGTGTATGACTGACTATCTCAGAACTACCCATGAATGGTGGCCTCTGTGACCCCCAAACATTCTCCAACAATGTAACTGAGGAACATATCTGACTCTATGTCGAGATAGATATGGTGTATCTCTGACTAGTCTCCTCAAGGAGATCCTCTAGTATAGACTTTGATTCTTGAAGGGTTGTCTGTGTGCCTTCCAATAATCTTCGTGTGCTCACCAACTCATGAGTGAGTTGGTCCACCTCAAACTCCTGATCCCTCAGGGCCCTGTGATACATCTCTCTAACCCCCAATAGGTAATCTTTGTCCATAAAAAACTGCTGGTAGTCAACCCTCATCACGATCACTCTCTCCCTGAGAGTATGAAAGTCATAAATGGAAAATATCCCATCAGAAATATCATGTGTCATTGATTCCCTACAAAAATAATCTTCCACCAATGCATGTGTGTCATCAATGCATCTAGTGGCTGCCATGATCATGTCCTCACTGACTCTCAATTGTCCTGCCAAGTGTCGTGACTCCTGATCACAGTTGTGCTGAGGTGCTACCTCATGCCCCTCACTACTAGTGTCAACCATGGAATCCCCAACAACACTCTCTGCAAACGATAAGGCACTGGACTACCCACTGTCCACTGTGCTACTGGGTCCTCCTGTATGCCACTACACATCATCACCAACTGCTATGCTCATCAGAATCACACTATATCCTGTATGGGAAGATGTATCCTACTACGCACTCACCCTCCTACTATCATTTTCACATGGATCCCATACAGATGCATCCAAACATGTACTATGGTCATCCCAACCAAATAAGAGTGCATCCTCATCACTGCATATAGGTCCTGGAAGTAAGTGTCCCATCAAACTGTCAATCTCCACAAGTTGATCAAACAATGGAGTCTCCAAAAGAGGTGACCCACTCTCCTCATACTGATAGGTATGTGTAAGGTCCACTGTCTCCAAGTCATGTCTCTCCTCCTGGGTCTGCAGATCCATATTCCCATGGTGTACAATCCTCACACAAGGCTCCTCCACCATATCATAGATGCCACTGATATCCTCATGTGTCATGGCTATCATAGGTGTCTGAAAATATGACAAATGTGTCACGGTCATCATAGAAATCTCATCCTCCTCCATGCATGACTCCCTGAAATCCATTTCTACACCCAAAGGTAGGTCATATGACCTCCTAATCTCATCATATCTCAGTGTTAACACATGTTAATCCTCACACACGTCACCACTGTGATGAAGTGTTGAAACCTCAACACTGCCTGATGGGAAATATAAATAACATGTGTTATCATCATGACCATCCAACTATCCTTCAAATGCACAATAGTCACTAGCCTCATCAGACTGCTCTAAATATGCATCTATGGTTGTATCCTCCCACAACTCCTCATACTCACTATCATAATGCACCTCAATAATGTGCACCTTCCCTTTACCCGTGCATCTGTGATCTGGCTCCCAAGTCTCTTTGCAACTGTAGCAAAGTTCCTTGCTCCTAATTGGGTGTAGGATTAACCTGTGCTTCCTTCCATCTACCTGCTCTGGCTCTATTTTCCTCTGCTATGTTAATCCAATGTGTAACCTCATCTTTTCTCCACCTATGATTTTTTACGGATACAAACTGTTGGAATGTTACTTGAGCCCTAAATCTCTCACTAAGGGATTAATATTCCATTTCACAATATACAATATCTCTAGAAATGTCCAACATATCCATGTATCCTTATGGAAGACCCCTTAGGATGGGAGGAATCTTCGCTCTGATACCATTGTAATGTTCCCAACCCAATATGCTAGGAACATTGCGTTTTTCATTGATTTTTATGTGTTTTCTGGTTGTGAAATTTCGTCAAACACTTTGTAGACTTAAGTCTCATGAGTTGCGCTAGGGTTTATAATGATGGTTTAATGTGTGTTTGTATCAATTAATGATGTAGATATAACAAATGCATATACTCAACAAGGTGCAAGATAAAAAACACAATAAATAGCCATAAGTACCTTAGATCTGATTTATTAATAATAGATATTTTACCTTTGGGGTGATAAATCCTCCAAGATACAAGATTAGAAGAAGATCCAGGGTTCCAAAAGTCTCTCCAAGTTGTAGACCAAAAACCCAGGTGAACCAACTCATAACCCAGTTGAAATGTGATGATCTTCCTAGTAGAATGCACCCCTCATTGGCTGAAGCAAACCAATAATTTGACCTCTCTAAAAATGGCCACCAAACCCTCTGAGAAATATGCCAAACTGTATATTGGGCCAAGTGAAACCCCCTGACAAGGTCTCATGCTGAATGATGAAGAACTGACCCACCAAAAGACTGAATCCTCAATCTGCAGTGCACCCTCCTCCTCTCCATCTCGTGCCAAACTCCAATAAATAATATGATAGAGTAAAACCCTCACGAATAGGCTAAAGAAGATTCCCTAGGCCATACAAAGAATACCCACAAGCCCCTTTTCCCAGAATCCTTCTCCTCTTTCCAAATCGAGCTACACTCCTCAAGGTGGTGCACCCTCCTGCCGAAAACCCCCTGTAGTTGCGCCCTGCCTCTCTCTAAACCTGTAACTACTATAGGATCCACCTGTGACTAAGATAGATCTGATGTAGAATGGTGAGGGAAGAATATTTCACCTCCATGACCAAGCTTGTACCAGGTTGGGTGGGATCTTTCACCACATAGTTGATCTCTAGGGTTTGTTAAGTCAAAACCCTCAAAACCCCCAAGTGCACGAGCTCACTAGAAACAAGAAAGATATCAAACTGATAATAAACATAATGAGAGAATAGAGGCCCCTATCTCTCTTTTGTCCTCCCTGTTCACCTTGTCTCTCCAAGTGACTTTTACTTTATTTTATTATTAATTAATTAAATCACTTTAATTAATTAATTAATCATTTTACTTCTAAAAAGTGATTTATCCCTCCTAATGGATTCTCTGGCCATTGAAAGTCACTTCTCATCATCCTATCCTATAGTTCTATTCCTCCTGATTCTGTTGAGCTATTAAACTAAGAGGTTCCTCCAAGTATTATTCCCAATATGACCTTCTTAGTGAATTTAATTAACATATAGCTCATAATAACTCAAAATTACGAAAATTGTCGAAATGCAAAGAAACCAAAGCCAAGATGTGCGGAATGGATCACGATGACGAAATACTGTGAGTGATGCAATTCGGGCCCAATAAAACCCCTCAATATCTCCTGTACTCGCTACCACCCCCATCTGGCTACTATGGTCAGCATAACACTCTGTAATATAATGATGTCCAAAAGTGGGGACATTGCATGGAATACGTATACAACAACATCAACAAAGACACAACACGATGATTTTGCAACAAAGTTTGAGAAGGACTTCTCACTAGTCTTCTGTCTTTCAACCAACACCAACACAAGTAGTGCTTGGTACTTGGACAATGGTGCATATAATCATATGATAGAAGTATTGGATCTATTCAATAGTTTGATGTAGAAGGACTCAAGGACCCATGTGGAGCTTGGTGACAATGCCAAGTATGAAAGGAAGGGGGAGTAAACTATCTAGTTTCATCTTGAGTCAGGAGGTTTGTTAGAAGCCCAGGATGCGCTTTATGTACCAAACTTGAAGACAAATTTGCTCTCAGTATTAGTTTTGGAGGACATGGGTTTTTTTTTCATGTTCAAGGAAGAGAAATTACTCATACTTTCAGAGGGAGCTATCCCCGACACAACAATCAAAATTGGTGTCAGAGAGGGAAATCTATATAGGTTGTAGAGAAAGCCTATTTGTGGGTCCAAGGGGATATTGGATATTTTGTATTTAGATGTGAATGGATCAATGTTAGTGGTAGAGGATGAGGAGAAGAAGACATTGAAGGGACACCATAATTCAAAGACTTCTAGTTTAGGGAGTCAACCTTTAGGTGGATATGAGTTATCATCTTCCAGTTCTGTCAGAAGACCCAGTTGGTATAAAATGCCATTGAGGGGTGCTTAGGAGAAGGTTGAGGCTCCTGGGAGAACATTCAGGGAGAGAAAGACTCCAAAGATGTTTCCAAACTTGTGGTGGTAATGATTAGGATCATTGATGCTGAGTCTTCCAATTTTAAGGAAGAAAAAACCCATCATGTTTGGAGGGATAACGTGGGGCAATATGATATGCATGATATTTTGTGCGAGGTTCGAAGGGAAAACCAATTCTAGGTGGCTCTTCGAGAAGTACCTTCCTCGCTAAGATGGAGGGTTTATGTTGGTAGCATTAGAAATACACTTCTTCACAAGTCTAAGTGTCTAGACATGTGGAAGTCATACAAGTCCTTCTACCTTGATACTTTACTTCAATCAAATTATTTATTAAAACAAAGTGATTTTATTTATTAAAGTTGAGTTTTATTTAATGAAATGCTAAAGTTATTAGCATTAGTGAATTAAATCTTAGCCATTGATGTCAAGTGAGGTGATATTTAATCTTAGTCGTCAATCACTTTGGAAATAAGGGTAGGGTCATAACTCAATATTATAAAAACAAGGCTAAGGTAAAGGAGGAGAATATTTGGAGAGAAAAGAAGGACTTTTTCTCAAGGTTGGATCACAAAGGACTGTGATTCAAGGAGATCTCAGATAGAAGGAATTTCATCTAGAGATCAGTACAACCCAGGGATAAGAGAGAACAAGGGCAACCACAAGGCAATTTGACGTATTTAAGAGCCAAAACAACAGTACTAAGCTATACACTTTTCACAATGAAGACATGCATATATGTACTCGGGTTCCAATACAAGGAAGTAATGTGTATACGAGTTTCAATAAGGAAATACATGTACAAGTCAGAAAAGTGAAAGTACAGGGTCGTACAACCAAAGAGGAGTTGCTAGAGTTTACAGGTGTTGTCAATATTTTTTTGTATTTTTCTTTGGGCCATATTCCTAGTAAGGGAGCCCTTGTAAGCTTTGAAGTTATTTGAATGATAATCTTAGTTGATGGGAAGAATATCTTTGCGTATTTTGTACAAGATTTGGTTTTGCAATATTGATTCCACTATTTATTTGAGTTGATTATTCCAACAAGTTTATCTTGTTTTGTGAGTTGCTAATTTGATTTACAACAAGGAAATCACTAGATAACAAGATACCTAGGTGTCAGGATTGAAAACTCAACATTGTTATTCAGAAAAGAGATTCTATATATCAAACCATTAGATGGAGGGGCACCGAGTGTCAAATCAATTGCATACTTTACCTAATAGTGAAAAGGCACCCTTATAGGTGAGGCAAATATATCTCTATATTCTTCCACCATTTTCCCACTAATTTCTGTTGTGTAGGGAGATCCCTTACATAGACCTTCATGGTCACAATGATATTTCGTTTTCCTTCTAACTAAACCATGAAGTGGATAAATATCCTTGTCTAAGAGATTACCTTATGACATTTCTTAGCTGTGATCAAAGAGATTGTGGTAGTCAAGACTACCTTTGGTAAGATGTAGATATAACCTCCCAAAGTAATAATGCCATATAGGGCCTAGAGTAGTGAATAGCATGACGCTTGCACATAAATGATTGTCCTAAAACAACATCACAAACTTTAAGTGGGGAAACATCACATAGTACCTCATCTTTAAAGCATTTGATGCCATAATGTAGGTGACATCATTGACTGAAGTAGATATCTAATCCTTGACATAACCAAGAAACAATGTATGGAAAATGAAGGATTGCCTCAAGTAAAGTATATATAGAAGGGGAACCTTGAGCTTGAGCTAGAGAGTCGTTGAAAAGTACATGTTCATGACATTAGTTGAATGTTAGCTATAGTGAAACCTAGATTAATGTGCATTATTGAAATTTATGGCAGACTTTTTTTATTTTACCTAGTCATGTAAAGTTGTGAGGATAATTGTATACTTTTAGGTAAACGTTCTCTCTTGTCTTCTCATAAATTCACTAACATGTGGTTTCTACTTTAAATGCCTATAACAATAACAAAATAATGTTTTGAAAAAGTTTTAATATTAATGCATATTTTTCTAACTAAGCAAATTATAAGTAAAATATTCACTAAAATATATCACATATATATCTTTCACCCAATAATAAAACAAAAAAAATAAACATTAAATGATAATAAAATTCCTTAATTTAACCCTTATTTGTTGATCTTCACACCTCCCTTTATATATATATATAATTCAATGATATATATAGATATTTATAAACTCCTTCATGAAGTTTTAGGAGTTTAAGGAACTGGTAGGAAACATCCCAATTGGTTGGGAATTGTTTTGAGAACTTAAGAGCTTTTTGGGAACTTCAACATCAAAAAAATGGGAGCTTGAGAACTAGTTTCGAAAATAAAAAACTTTAAAATACATAATTTATTACAAATATTTTCATTATATTTATTTAAAATATCACTATAAACCAAAGACTAAACTTCACTTAATATTATTTTAAAAATTATTTAAGTAAAAAATCTTAATAGTACTCACTTTATGGTTGTGGATATGAAAAACTTTTAATGCATGTATGTTTTGCTTCAAGCCCAACTAAACATTTAAGTCTAATAAAACAATACCCTATC
Source organism: Picea glauca (assembly GCA_000966675.3). Taxonomy (NCBI): domain Eukaryota; kingdom Viridiplantae; phylum Streptophyta; class Pinopsida; order Pinales; family Pinaceae; genus Picea; species Picea glauca. Next base: position 9,315 of record JZKD02S1646759.1, on the reverse strand, counting down.
CATGACAAATATTTTCTCTAGTTTATTGGTGCTATCAACCAACCATATCATTGACTTTTATTGTATTTTCATATTTTTTTGTTTGTTTGTTAATTTGTGCGAGATCTACCTGGCCCGAGCCACACCAACCCTTAACATGGTTGGATTTTTTGTCCCCGCAGGTTTCGAACCGGTGACTTTAACATCACACAACACACTCCGTCTTACACCTTGGGGACTTATTGTATTTTCATATTACAAGAGTAGTACTATTTAGTTTTTTTTAATAATGCTTCAAATTTAAGAAGATGTTTGAAGTTTATATATATAATGTTTAATTTTAAAAATATGTTAAAATTTTATATATGTATTTTCAATCTTGTTTCTCATTATCTAATCAAATCTTTATGGATATTAAAATTTCAATATTGTATTAAATATATTCATATAATTATTAATACAAATTAAATTAGTAATTTGGATATTGTAGTTGTTGCATAGGAGCACTGTTGTCCTAGATTAAAGTTGTCGTGATTGACCTTCAATTTTATTTTTAATATATATTATTGCGACTCCCAATTACACGTTCCAAAACATTGATAGTTCCATAAACTCTGCAACATAGTATATATCTCAATCTATACCATACTCAAAATTCATAATATTTCTGAATGAAATAATCAAAACACCTTGTAAAGTTAAATGTTTTTACTTT
>JZKD02S1646748.1:140104-151013 GCA_000966675.3 Picea glauca | reverse complement strand
GAAGATCGTATGCAAAGTTATGACCCCGGGAAGCTGATGTACTAGCTTACCGTAACGGTGCCCACATGACTTTTGGAGCTTCATCTCCTAGGGTTAGGGTTTTGGATATCTAGGGTTTTTTGCATTCATTATTATTGTAAAAAGGCCTTCGGAGCCTCATTGTAATCATCTTCTAGAGAATGAGCACAACTGTCACATCTCTTCTCATAGATAAGTCGACACCATTCCAACAAGCTTGTTTACCACTGCATTTTATAGTTTCAGCTTATTTCCTTATTGAATAGAAAACCAGTTTCATTGTATCTTTGTTATTTTTTGTTAAGCATCTTTAAATAATCTGTATTCATTTTGTTATGCTCATAAAATCCGGATCAAAATTGGTGTTCCCACTATGATGATTATGTTATTGAACAAATAGAACTGAGCATTGAAATACTCCTCGCAAATGTAAAATTATCTTTGATTCCTCAACAAGTCTTGTTGAACGTTTCTCCCTCAAGATGGTTAAGTTGATTAATTTTGGTTCAACATCGTTAATCCTTGTCAATTCCTTGCTCCATAGAGTTGGTTGGGTCAAATAAGGATTCACCATAGTTGGGGTATTTCCCCCACAAGTGAATTTTGATGCCAGTTCTCCTACAATGGTGCGAGAAGTGTGCCACCTAGTCACTCTCTTCAATTTCATCCTTGGTGCGCGAGATTTCTATGAAATCAATTTCGTGGATGGGTACAATGTTCCCATCTCCATAGATCCTCGTAAAGCCTCAAAAAATGCATATATATGGCCAACATATGTTTAACATCCCCACTATAATCCCTAGTTTAATTAATGTGTAATGTAGATATGAATTAATGTGGCTATGGCCAAACAATGTATTATGCAAATTATATTTATTATTTTTAATAACAAAAATGTGATGTTAGTTGTTGGGGGACATTGACAAAGATGGGGATTGAGTTTTCGAAAAGAGAAGGGAGTGTCTAAGAGGGGTCCAAAGGGGAAATTATTTATGGGTATTAATCCAAACCCATTTTCCTGAATTTTATTATCATTGGGGACAACCTTCTATTTTATGTTTGAGTGTATGCGAGACCAATATTTGAATACTTGTAAGAGGGTGGGTGTAGAAAGTCACATCCCTTAGTTATTAGGAGAATGGGACTAAGTACAATCAAAATTGGGGAGAGTGATAGTCAATTGCTTGAGGAAAAGAGAGAAAATTTATATGGGGAGAACATACAATTTTTACAAGCATGTTTTTGCATGAACAACAAGTAGAGAAAGAGGAGCTATGGAGTTGGACCAATCCTGGAGGGAGAATTTTGGAGCATTTGTGGAGATGAAGACTGAAGAAGAAATTTATCAGTCTTGTTGAAGAACGAGATGGTTGGGCTTGAAGAGTGCACTCTTGTGAGAGTTGCACTAGAGCAACAAGCTTGTTTCTCATGTTTTCCTAGTAGTTTTCCTAGTAGTGAGTTCCCTTAAGTTCCCAATAGTGAGATTACTTGTTACTTGCACTAAAAAGACCTTGATAAATGAATGGGATGCATGATGGACTGAGAGAAGTGAAAGAGTACATTCCTTGGGTTGGGAAAGACAAGAGAGAGAGAGCTGGAAGAAATCTGGATACTTGTAGGAGAATGCAAGTGGGTTGTGGGATATCTAAGTTGTGAGTGGATGGTGAGAGACACCCCCTTTTGTTGATTCCTAGACCTATATCGAGGGTGACTTACTGTTGATATCCATAGCATCAAGTATATGGTTGGGTGGAACATATGTCCCAAATAGCTCGTTGCACAATTGTTTTAAAAATATAAGTGTTTATCTTCTTTTTTGAGTTATTTCAAGAGTTTGATTGTTGTGCTTTAACTATATGTATGAGAATGAATTATATGCTATCGTGATAAATTATTAGCTACATTCATGTTTATTTAGAATTTTGTAGATGAATTTAATTAATGATATCATAATGGTTGCATCTATGTGCATTCTCGTAGTTGGTAAGCTACATGATTTGTTAGCGGAAAACAAATTTAGTCTATGTGTAATTCCGCATGGTAATGTTTCTCAATTAAAATAGGGGATGCTACAGATTTGTATCAAGGCTCGAACTTCAACACTGAACTTGTATGGGACAAGGCCCATGTAAATTTGGTAGAAATTCGTTGTTGCATATTTTGGATCTTTGCCTAATTTGGGGAAAATGGTGAAATCAGAGTGAAATCCCCAATTTATGAGAAAATTCAAGTTAAATTACCTCAGAACAGTCGAATGAGGGAATTCAATGTGTCAATTTTCACGTTGCAGAGCTAATTTTGGCCTAGAGGTCGAAATTCACATTTTTATGGAGAATGAAGAGCTAGGGAATTGACGGCCCAGAACACATTCGACATGGCGATTGACAGTTGAGATTAATTTTGGAACGAGTAAAATTTTTCAAGTGCATTGACAAATTTCTTTTGGATAAATTACAAAATTTAAAAATATATATAATTTTTAAATTTTTGAAAAATTCCATACCGTGATGATGTGGAGCCACTTGGTGGTGGTGTATAATTCCCAGCATCGATTCCACAGTGGAATTTTACCCGTGGAAAGTCACTATGGTGGAATTTTACCTGTGGAAAGTCACTATGGTGGAATTTCTATGTTCAATACCAAATTGCACTGAATGTTAGGGATAATCCTAACCCTTCATTGGATAGCAAGATTAAATCTTGACCATTTATGGGGATCGTCGGTCATTATGGCCAAGTATTGATCGAAGGTTCGTGGGGAGAATCTTATGGGAGGGAAGAGTTTCTTGGAAAAATATTAATGGCAGGCAACGTGACAAGGCCACGTGAAAAGGTCCACAAGAAAAAGGTTTGTGGGAGAAGATTCATGGGAAGAAAGGTCTGCAGGAGGAAGTCCACTAGAGAAAGGTCATGAAGGTTTGTGGGTCGCAAGTCGTGGAAAAATATCAATGACATGCCACTTGGAAAAGGTCACGCGAAAAGATCCACAAGAGGGAGAAATTTTGTGGGAGGAAGGTCTTCCTACAGAAGAAAATCCACGAGAGGAAGGTCCATGGGACGAAAACAATCCATTGGAGGAAGGTTTGCACATAGGATAAAGTTTGTGAAAGGAAGGTACGCGGGAATGAGAAATTCCGTGAGAAGAGGCTCGCGGGTAACAAGTTTGTGAGAAAAGTCTCAGGGCAGGAGTCCGTGAAGGATTGCAAGCCACAGGTTGCGGATAGATCTCAATGACATGCCACTTGAAGGGCCCACGAGAAACGTCTGTGTGAAGGAATCTGATTGGATTGTGGCTCGCAAGATGTGTAAAATTATAAAAGTGTGTTAACTTGACCTTTTTGTGGAGAAGGTTCACAAGAAAGAATCTGATTGTCTTACGGTTTTCAAGTTTCCAGAAAATAAGACCATGCCATTTGAAAACTCGATGGGGAAAGTTCATGCTAAAGAAAGAGCCCGATAGGATTGCAGGTTATGGGCTTCAAGGAAGTCAGGAAACATGATAAGTTGATCTTCCCAATGGAAAAAAGGGGCACAAAGGTAACTTTGATAGGCTTGTGAGTTCAAATTGATGGACTATTATAGCCATAAACCAATGATTTTCTATGAAAATTATAGTTTTTGAAGGTCATCAACTTGTAGAGGAATTTTGAGGACCTAAATGACATTTTCCAGGTAGTCAAAAATAAGAGAATTGTATGTACCTTAGCATATAGGGTTGAAAATGGCAAAACAACTAAAACTTTTGTAGGCTATAACTATCAACCAGGAGCTGAGATAAAAGTGAAATTTTGATAGGTTGTTTAAAAGGTGGGAATTAAGATACCCAATTGGGATTCTGTCAAATTCCAAAGGAGTTGGTGTAGGGATGCTTAATTAGGGAAAATATTGCCAAGCCAGGAGAAAATGCAGAAAAGAACAAAGTTGTCATTTCCATATTGCTGCACATTTTGACTAGATTATCAGTTTGACAATCTGTTGGCTATTCTGAATTTAGTATCAATAGTATTATAAATTTATCATACAAAATTTTGTACATTTACTAATAGATTCACCTCTATAAGTGGAAAAATTTGGTGTTTGAGATTGTTTTTCACTAGGAAGGAAGGTGCATAAGAGGGGTAAAGTGGAAATATTCAATTGACCGTAACTTTCATATCGGATCTTAGATTTGGGAAAATGAATATTCAACGGAAAGGTATTAAGGAGGAGAAGCCATATATCAAACCAAAAAATTGATCTGAATAGTAGAAGTTACAGTCAACTAAGAATAAAACGACTGGTAGCATTAAATAATAGAAAATTTCTGCATTCTTTTACTAGAGTTGTGTATGTATATATTTTTGTCTAACAAAAATTTTATTGCATGCAAATTTTCCTATAGGCATTAAAGGTATAGGAGGGAAGTTTGGTTCATGTATGATAAATATAGTCATGGAGGATTCTTAAGGGTCCTCCAACTGCGAAGAGGAAATCAAATGTCTACATGTCAACATGGGAAATGGAGACTAATGAAAGAAGAGGAAAGAAGGAGTTTGTAACTATGAGAATCATGTAGAGAGAAGTGTAGAGATATAGGGAAGAAATGAGAATATTATGAAAGCTCAGGAGGAGATACTACAAAGTTCGAATATGCTGCAGAGGCAAGCCAATAAAGAATTTGGCACAAAGAAAGAAGCTAGTTCTAGACAAGTAACAAAATCTAGATCCCATAGAAGAAGGGATGATCATGGGAATGAAAGAGAATCAAGAATTATGATAAGACATCGTCATTCCTAAGATAAATGCACTAAAAGAGCTCAAGTAATCTCAGGTCCAAGGACTCGAGAGTAGCCCAATTATGTCTCCTTTCAAGAGGTATAGGAGAAGTCCTACGAAATACCTATTGTAAGGTGAAATTAGAAAAATCAAGCTACCAAATTTTAATGGTGAGTATATAAAGGGAGAAGAGGTAAAGGCATGGTTGTTGGAAATGAATGAATATTTATAGCTGTATGATTACCCCTCAAGGGTAGAAACAATAATTGAAACCTACCACTTACAAAGAAAGGCAATTATGTGGTGGGATTAGCTTAAGAAAGCTAAGCATATTGATGAGAATAAGGTCTCATGGAAGTAGTTTGAAGGATATTTCCAAGAGAAATATTTGTCAGGGCATTACTATGAAGGGAAGATGAAATAGTTCTTTGAACTCAAATTGTGAAGAATGATAATGGACGAATATGAGAAGAGGTTCTTTGTGCTACTGAGGTATGTGGGTGTCCTAAAGGATGAGAAGGTCAAAATTTGAAGGTTTTTGAGTGGGTTAGCCTATTTCTATAGTGACAAGATACATTATGATAACCTGAGGAGTTTGGAGGAATCCGTAAGGAGAGAAAAACGTATTTACGAGCAGAGCCAAAGGAGGTGAGTTTTCCAAATATCTTGGAATGAGAAGATGAATGGTAGAAAGGAGTAAATACATAAAGTTTGTAAGCCAACCTTTTCCAGAAATAACTCCCAAAAAAATCAAGGACAATCATCCCAAAATGATCCTAGGATGAAAAATCATTTGGGAAAAGGTTCTTTGACTCTTCAATTGATCAAATAAATCATGGGGAGAATATTTGAGCTAAGGATAGATCATTGTGGTTTGAAACATTTGTTTGGAAAACCCACTTTAAATGCGATACAAACTAGATGGCTTGATTTTTTTTAGTGAATATGACTTTGAAATTAAACATACAAAAGGAAAAGATAATTGGGTGACTGATGTAGACTTTTTGAGATACATGCACAAAAGATATAGATAACAATGAAGCATACACAACAAAAATGGTGTGAAGAGAAGAGACAAAAAATGGAGGAAAGAATTAAAGAATTTATATTAATCGTATTACACACTCAAAGAGTGAATAATTTACAATAGATATAGGTTACATGAGTAACTAATGCACCACAGTAGTGATCTAGTGATCTAGAGAGATATAGACACTCACTAACAGACACTAGAGTGAACTTCCACCTAGTCCTAGTTAATTGATGTAACACACCCAACCCCTAAGTACCTTTCTAAGGGATTGGGTATTAAATTTTCTCTTTTCCTCAATCGTCTCAAACCTCTTCTTGAGGCTACCATTGCCTTCTTCTCAATGACTATCACCATGATCAAAATCGAGATTTGGATCAAAAGTTATGGCCTCTTAATTTCTTTAATTCCTCTTCAATTTTTACTGCCATGTGTCTCTATGTCACCTTCCAAGCAAGACGTGGCTACTGGCATGGAACCTGCCTCGGCCCACCAAGAATGTTCCACATTCACTTTACTCTCGACACTTGATTAGATATGAGTTGGCACCTGCACAGGTAGCTCTGTCAGGTTCTGCCACCTGGCCTAACCATGCTATGGCATATGGTCATCGTCCCCTCGTGACATGTGGCACTCATATCCCCCTTGTATTATACCAAATTAGGTCAAAAACATAGTGTGACATGTGGCCTCCTGACGTGGAGTGCACGTTAGCATAGGGTGCTTGAATCGCCCATCCACAGACTGACATCTGTCTACCAATGATTTTTTTTGTGATGCCATCTAATGTCACGCCAGATCGTCGGGTATCAGACTTACTTGCACCTTCGATAAATCCAAATTACCCAATCTAGCATGAGTTGGAATCCAGGGCACATAGCCCTATCATAGGCTGCCACTTGTCTTGATTCACATTGCGACATGTGGCTACCGATCACCAGGATTCCCAACACATCCAGGTAGGAAAACGCCTCATCATTTTGGGTCCAATTGACATCCATTGACTCATATCAATAGTGGTTGTTTGTCCTCCTTGGATCCGACGGTCAAGGTCCAATGATGTTACCCCAAGGGTGTCTGTGCTTCGTCGCGCCCATGTCTGACTCATCAACGTATCCCCTACTACCACATGGTGAGACATGTGGAATGATGTATGGCATGACATTTGGCAGCCATTTCCCCATGGATCCCTTCCAATTAAGACAAATACACGTGACACATGGCACCACCATGTGGTGACATGTGTCCTTCCTTCGTCGTGGCACGTGGATCACTTATCCCATGCCATGTCACCACTGGGAACCAGATGTTGGACCTTACCTGTGGAGTTGTCTTGGACATATCCTAGTGTCGAGGATTACATAAGTTGACACTTGTCAATCCTGGAACATGTTAGCGTCCTTGGTTAGCATGACATGTCATCATGACATCACCTCTCACCCTAATCTCTCTTAAATGAGACCAAAGAGATCTATGGCTGAGCTTAATACTGTGCTAATCCTCGATGAACGACTGAGATTTATCTTCTATCTCTACCTAAACTATTGTCCCACATATCCCTAAGAACTATCCCCATTGGAGTACTTGAACCCAGGACTAATCTGACCATATAACTCCGATAATGCTCATAGTAGGGATATCCAATGGTATACAATTTCTCTTTGGATTCCCTTCTTTAGAGCCATGCCATCTGTTAGCACTAGAATTCACCTCCTGATTTCAGGGGAAGTAATCCCAATACCCATCTGTTTATATGTCACAGTGAATAAATTTAAAGGGGGTCGAATGGGTGCAGACTCAAGATAATATCATTCTAACTCAGAAAACTGGACTAGCATGCACAAGCAAGTGAGGTCTTGATTAACTTCAGCCAATAAGTTGTAGTAAGGGTGAGTAGGAGGAAGAACTAGAGAGAAGAATGTAGAGGTCAACTATGGACATCCGGTCTTCCAACAACCTGAGGAACAAATCAGAAAACAAGATCCTCTTGGATTCAAAGTTTTAGAAAAGCCTGGAGAACGTTACAACATAACTGCAATCAAACCCACATTACAATACGACCATAACAATCCATGTGAATCTTTCAATCATGGAAATTCCAACATTAGAGGTAAACAAGATGGAAAAGAAGCTGACTTAGATTAAACCATAAGTCTCAAATCCTATTACATAACCAGAAAACCAGAAGCTTCATCAAAAGTTTACAATACGGGATCCTAGCTCAACCATCAACCATTAAAAAAATATCAAAACTGCCTATATATACTAAAATGTTGAAACCACGAGGAATGTGATCAGATCACTACCTTAAAAGTCTCCATTCGGTGCCCACTCTGTTGGGTTGTGCAAACCTCATTATGTCAGACAGCAGCCAGACATAGTTATGTTCTTTACAGGAAAAATTGCTCATAAGAAAGCTTCAGAGCGTAAGTGCGCCTTGATGGCTGCTCTTTGCAACGTTTTCCATTTATGGGATGAGGCGAGGTCTCAAATGCTACCCACAATCTTCAATAACTGTCCTCATTGGGATTAGGACAGGGCCCGACACCCATAACTGTTCTGAGATGGTGCCAATGACTTCTGCGAGTCCATCCTGATGCCTCAAGGCCATGAATGGTCTTTGTCTGTGACCAATACAGACTCTTTCGACCTTCTACACAACTCCTCTCCCTCACTCCATATTCAATGTGACCAAGGTCCATTACCCTACGTAATTGCATGATTTTGAGCACGATCAAATGTGGTTTGAAATCAAACTGCTTTTGTCCCCGCAATTCACCATGAACCACTACGCATCGCTTTCCAAAAAACCATGGTTTTGATTGCGACCCTCCCTTGAAATTTAAAACGTACGCACCTTTCGACCCCGCAATGGAGTGTGAACCTTGATATTTTGATATGAGATGAGGCTTCCTGATCAACGACCCAACTATGGTCTCTTTAGATTGATGGATGAAATCTTCCCTCTTCGAATCGACGATCGAGATCCACTTCGGGTCTCCGGGACTTCGGCCACTTTGACACTTTGACACTTTTGAATGTGAAACATGAGGAATTTTCCGAAGTGAGAGATGGGCTACTGCGTGTCCCTATTGGTGGATGGTCCAGATTAACTTCGGGACTTCGGGCTTCGTCCCTTCAAAAGTTTTACACACTTCCCACATCGAACCTCTTGAAGCTTATTTCCTCGAACACTTGGATAGGACGCCACATGTTCCCTTCAATATTAATGACTCATGCTCACTTCGGGGCTTTGTGCTCTGGTGCTATACTTTGCACGATTTTCGACTCCCAAATGCCCGTGATCCGCTGATCTGAACTAGCTAATTGGATCTTCATCATTGAAAGATAAACTTGCCTACCGTTTGTGCTTCAATACCGAAATGGACTATTAGGAAAGATGCGCTTTGTGTCTTTGGCTGCGGCCAGTGTGATCGAGGATTTGGGAAACTGGCCATGGGCTGGGAAAACAAGGAGACCGGGGCACTTTAAACACAGAGGGGGGAACATGAAAAAAAATGATTTTACAAGCCGAAGGGGAAAAATCTTAAGACTTGGTTTGGGAAAAGGAGAGATACAGGGAAAAATTTACAGTCTTAGGTAGAAACCACACACCCACGGGGATCTTACAAGTTCATGTGATAAAATTTGGCTCCACAGGGGATGGCATGCTGCCTGTGAGCTGCCAAGAACAAGTAGTTCCAATGCCTTAGTTGTTGGGTTATGGAGTCGAGCTCAAAACATTCCGCTCAGGACTACAGGCCGCCAAACACACTATCCTAAAAATGAAAGCAAACACACATGGGCTCCAAAAGAGGTTATTTATGTACATCCCTAGACTAACTGATTTTGTTACACAGTGATAGGTGAAAGAGAATTTGCACCAGAGCCAGTCAAGCACCTTCCTAACTAGAAACTCACTGACTCTGTCAGTGACCGATAAAAGATGATGCAACCATGAAAAAAAAATGATTACATCTTTCATCCCTCCTCCCAGTGCTAAAGTCAATATAAAGCTGGGAGACTTCAATAAATGGAGGAAATGTAACTCCATGTAATCCCTTATAGGTTCGTGGAATAACTGAGGAAACCCAGAAAATTGGTAACAAAAAGCCTGCTCTGGTTCACATTTGCTCACATATGGTTGGGTGTCTCTCGTAAGCACAGGTGAGTGAAGGGCCGATGTAGGTTGCTGATCCACTTCTTCTTTGTCTTCTTTGATAACATATGCTAGCTGATGGCAAGAAATCTCCTCATGTATATCAATGGATGGATCCTCCTCTTTATCATGCTTCTTAGTGTCTTCATAGTGATCAAATGTAGGATAAGCGTGATTCTCATCATCACTAGAATATTCATAAAAAATGGGCTTCCCTTCATATCTATGATCAACCTCTAAAAAAGTAATTCCATCAAGAATATAACCATTAAGAATATCCATTTCAGGGACAACAGTAACTGCTGCCTCTAGCTCTTCATACACATGATTTTTCTCTTCAATCCTAGGTGAAAATATATCATTGGAAACCTCTTGAAGGAAAAGAGAAGAATCCTTCTCCACAACCATCTCTCCTTCTAAATCTGAGACAACGGTGTTGTCAGACAAATCGGTAGGTGCGGACACTAACTGATCTCTCTAGATCCACCTAGATCTAGAACAAAACACACTAGAACATGATGCTTTCCTTAAGTTTTAAATATTGAATTTACTAACTAAAGAGGGATGGGCGAAATACCGTTTAAATGTCGCTTCCTCTCGCCATCTCCATCCTGGCTCTGTTCCAACGCTCATACAATGATGAACCTGCAAAAGAATGCAACCAACCAAGGTGATAGCAATAGCATAAACTCAATATAAACCTATGTATGTGATCAAGGAATCATACAATAATACACAACAAGCTTTATAGGAAAGAATCATATTACTGTATCATATTAAATGTGAAAGAGAGATTGCAACCATGGCCTTGATGTCGTAAGGTCCCTTCCAGCTATCCTTCATTCCCCACACACTTTCACTCCAAGAATTCTGAGAGCATAGATCTGATGATATTCACAATCTATCTTGACAAAGCAAATCTCAAAGCCACTCCAACCAAGCTAATA
>JZKD02S1646748.1:126430-140094 GCA_000966675.3 Picea glauca | reverse complement strand
AGTTAATCTTAATTGGAGTGAAGATGAATGATGAGGATCACCCATTGTTCTTTTCCAAATTCAAACTTGGTAATGACCATTGAAAGCATTGTAAATACATTGGTGCTTGATGAGGTCATGGCTACTTTACTCTTATAGGAGGTGAGGTGGAAATATTTTGAATCCACTAATGAAGCATTTTATATTCATGGAAGATTGAAAGAGAGAAAAGGGAATATCCAAATCTCATGGAAGACATAAGTCTCCTGGAAAGTCCAAGGAAAATGTTGGAACTATGGCAAGTTCAAGTATTTCAGAAGAGACTATAAGGAAGAGAAAAAAGAAGAATAAGAAGGAAAAGAATGATTTTTATGATAAGTATGAAAAATCATCTCAAGAGAATGGTGGAGATGCCTTTGTTGCAACTTTAGCAAACCATGCAGGGTAGAGTACATGGTTGATAGACTCTGGAGCTTCCTTCCATATGACTTTCCATCATCATTGGTTTTTAGTGTATGAGAAATATGATAGTGGTATGGTATACCTTGGTGATGACTCTCCTTTGAGCATAATTGGCCATGGTAAAGTCATGATTAGATTCCTTGATGGAAAAGTAAAGGGGACCATTGGATTTTTTCAGATTGAGAATCCAGAGATCCGACTTCTAAGATTTGGAGCTCTAAGTCTTAGAGGGGAGAATCCAAAGTTCTGACCTGAGGTGGGAAGGATGCGAGCCTGAAATCGAGAAGGTATTTCACAAACCTCGTTAAGGCATGAACTAGGTGGGTGTGAGAACATCTCTACCAAGAGTGGTGTGAAGGAGAATGCCCTTCACAAATTGTTGAGAGAGAGAGAGAGAGAGATTCCCTGGCGGTATCATGGCTTGGCATGGGGGTGGTCTGCTCCTGAAGTGACTGAGCATGTAGAGGCTATGGTTGGGTGGAAAGGCAAACACCCATAGTTAGTTGGTTGGGTATAATTTGTAACATATAAGTATATTTCTCCCTATGTAACTTAATTGAAAGAAAGGGACTCATGCTTATGACAGTATGGTAAGTGTATGTTTGTTTAAGGTTTGTGTATCATTCATTTTGAAATTTGTTATACTAGTATCATAATGTGTATGTATGGAATTATAGGTGTAGTGCATATCTGAGCAAGAGAACTCATGATTTTACCTTGAATGACTAAGCAACATTACAAAGATCCCTCTTATGGATGAAATCGTATATGTGTGCTTCCTGTGTATGCAATAGAGATTTTTTTTGCAATGTGTTTTCTAGGAAAATATAGTTAGGTGTATTAGCTAAGAGAGCCATGTTAGGTCTGAGAGGAAGAAGTACCTTAATCTTCCTTCTAGAGAGGATGAAACCATAACCATGGTTGTGGTTCAATATAGGTCTTTGTGCAATGTAGGAAGCCTTAATATTCTACAAGACTTGTGCCCTAATGTGGAAATCATGCAAAAACCCTAACCCCCACTTAAATGGTGAAGTGGAAAATGCCTTAGTCTATCTAGGGAGTGGATTATCGAACTCTTGAAGGGTTGGTAGGCTTTAGGATGGACACAGAAGAATCCCTGAGTCGTTAAGATTCAAATCAGACTAGAATGTGAATGGGAACCTTGTATCTAAGATAGATAAGATCACAGTTGTCGATCCATTGTACCGAAGTCATCATGACCATCAATCAAAATTTGAGCCATCGATGTATCCTAGTACTAGGGCGATGGCGTGGCTCCAAAGAACAGGATCCCTAGAGCAATTGTAGACCGTTGATCTATTGGGGATAGAGGAGTTCCAAAGGGAGATGTTGAATGTCCATCACAATAAACGTCGGAATAGGGAAAGGAGCAGTTAGATCTGAGAGTGGATAAACCTCAATCGTAGATCTCGTGGGGTCGTAAACCGTGTTAAACTTAATTAACAATTTCGTAATTACAGGATTAGTATTAACTAATCTCCTCATAATCCCCAACATCAACAGATGTCCAAGCTAACACCACAAGTAAGGTCTGACATCCGGTTCTCGATGATGATGTGACACTTGATAAGTGGTCCATGTGTCATGACGAAGGAAGGTCATGTGTCACCCCATGGTGGTGCCACCTGTCACATGGATTTTTTTGAATTGGACAAGAATCCGTGGGGAAATGAGTGCCACATATTATTCCACACATCATTCCATGTGTCTCACCATGTGTCATACCACTTGGTGGTAGGGGATATGCTAATGAGTCAGATGTGGGCCCGATGGAGGATGGAAACCCTTGGGGTAACGTCATTAGATCCTAACCATCAAATCCAAGGAGGATGAACCTCCACCATTGATCCAAGTCAATGGAAGTCAATCATCCCTGGACTTTCGGGGAGTTTTTCTATCTAGATGTGTTGGAATCCTAGTTTCTGGTAGCGACATGTTGCAACGTGAATCGAGACAAGTGACATCCTACGACACGACCATGTGCCTCGAGTGCCAACTCATTCTGAATCAGATAGGTTGGGTTTATCGAAGGTTTAATAAATGTTAATACCTGGTGATCCGATGATCCAGTGTGACATCAAATAATGTCACACAAAAAATCGTCAGTAGATAGATGCCAACGTGTGAATGGGCGAGTCAAGCACCCTATGGCCACATGTACACACTATGTTTTTTACCTAATTTGGTATAGTTATGAGGGGGATATGAGTACCACATGACACGAGGGGATGATGACCATATTCCATACCATGGTTAGAACAAGTGGAATAACTTGACAGGGCTATGTGTGTGGGTGCCAACTCATATCATATCGGGCACTAAGAGTAAAGTGAACACAAGGCATTATCAGTAGGTCGATAGTCTGGAAGCCTGGTGTGACATCGAACGATGCCATCTAACCAACACCCAGTGAACAAGTGAAACCATTAGTAGGCTTCATTTATGAGGATCCAGATCATATCAGATCAGGTCCATGGGTGCGTAAGACCTTGGAAAATTGGTCGAGGTCCAAGGACCCGATAAGTCGAGAGTCTGGAGAGATAGGTGGCAGATTCCATGCCAACAACCACATCTACCTTAGAAGGTGACATGGATCCATGTCGATGACACGTGGAAGTAAAAATGGAAGAGAACTTAAAAACTTTAAGAGGCGATAACTTTTGATCTAGAGCTCAATTTTGAGCATGGTGACAATTGTTGGAAATATATTGATGAGTAAAAAGATGATGGTAGCCTCGAGAAGAGGCTTGATATGATTGAGGAAAAGATAAAATTTAATACCCCATCCCTTAGAAAGGTACTTAGGGTGTCGATCTATTACAAAGTGGTATTAGAGCATGGTTCAAACACTAGGCCTGGATGGGCCAGAAATCAATCATAGGATTGGTATACCAAGGTTAAGATGATACTATTGAAAATTGTTTCTACCTTTAAAGGATTGTCTATTATCTGCACTAACTCCTTGAGGAGAAGGGCTGTAGGTCTAAAACTTTTATGTTGTTTTAAAATTTCTACAACATAAATCTTAACACAATAACTACAATGAAAGGATTAAATTGTTGATCTGTTGGATTGATGGCTATTCCTATAGAAGTGGGAATCTGCTGAGAATAAATTAGGGTAAGACCTGAATGCCAATGGCCAAAAAGGGAAGAATCTTGTTAAAGAATGCTCAAGTTCAAAGAATGAATAAACTAGTGATTGCAATGCTACCTATAAGCATGGGAAGTTTGAGCGTCTTACAATTATGATGGTTGTTTATATACGGGATAAAAACCCTTATGGAAAATCCCTTATGGTTGAATAAATTTGGTATGGATTGATAGAATCCTTAGCAGTAATAATTATTGCTTTAACAAAAGGCTAAAACTTATATATATGTATAACTCCTCATGATCAGAGGAATGATGGTAAATTTGAAGGGTCAGTTTACTTGACCTATATTGGTTGAAACCTACAGTAGGAATAATCTACTTAAGAAGAATAAATAAGAGTCCTTTGGGACTACTGCTAATCCTTAGAAAGAGGGAAAGTGAGATGAACATATGAGCCAGTTTATGAGCTCATGACTTTACTAAAGGAAATGTATATACCTATTGACTTAGGTACTTGTTTATGCATGAAAATGCAAGATGTGGATGTGCTATAATGCCTATGATAATGATTAAGCATGTACGAACATGCAAATAGACATTTCATAACCTGTGATGGATTGTAAAGTATGGATTGTTGAAGGATCATTTTGGTCAATTATGACTTGATGTTAGGAGGAGGGTAATGACATAATTGAAATGTTGATAATGATATTTCATATAAACCTACAAGGATGAGATAGAATGAATAATAAAAATTCCAAGGATGCAGATTGTTTACAACCTTAGGAAGAATGATGCTATACTGGATCAAAGTCGTATTGATCCAAAATCTGGTAAGGAGAATGCTTGGAGCATTTCCAGATAACCAATGGGTCTGAATGACATCCAAAGGTGGATGATAGCCATACAGGTTTGGTTGGGTATGCTCATGTAGCAATAAAATGGAATCCTGGAAGGATTTCCCTGTTAAAGTTCTAGTGATCAAGAATGGTTGAAGCATGAAAAGAAGTTGGAATTGGACATTTTATCTCCCTAGGTAATGCTTTGAATTACCTATTTACATTTGGAGAATTGTGGATTTCTCTTGTAACAAAAGGGAAAGAGTGGTTTCTTTCTGGTTTTTTCCATGAAGAGAAGGTAACATAATCATGAATATGTCGGTGAGACTTGTTAGGTGATTGGATGTAAGTTCTCAATAAAGAAGGTTGATATTAAAGATCAAATAAATGAATAGGATTAATATAAAAAATTTCAAGTGATACACATGTATAATATATAAGCGTATGTATACTAAAGGACATAATATGACTTCCAGAGTAAGAGGGTAGTAAGGCAAGGGATGTGCTTTCATGGATTGAATAATGCCATGGATGCATGTTTGACCATTTGTTGGAGGGTCGGAGTATTTTGATTAAATAATAACTTGAGAGGGTATGCAATCCCTTAGAAAGAGCCAAGATGAAATGTTAAAAGAGAAAAGAGAAAAAGTGACCTTTTTCTGGTTGTTATCTTGAAAAGGAAGCAACATAATTATGAATTTATTGGTAAGACTAGTTGTGTAAGTGACTATAAGGTCTCATCAAAACTGGATGGTGTTAAATAAATGTGAATGAATGAGGTAAAAAGGTACAAGTGATGCAAATGCATATATGTAGATGTACATATACATGCTTAAAAGTATAGTGTGACTGCCTGATCTGAGTAATTCCATGGATGCATGGTTGGCCCTATGTTGGAGGGTCTGATTACCTTGATGGAATAATAGCTTGGGGAAGATTTGTTCCATTTCCTTAGGAAAGGCTTGTAAAAATTAATGAAAGATTAAATAAGCAGGGATGTTATGTTTCCATGCTAGAACACAACATGGTTATGTCTTTGAGGATTGGATGAGAATGACTGTGAATAATCATGAGTTAAAGTAATTGTAAGAAAATATGCATATGAAATTGTAAAGTGTGCCTATGGAAGACATCATACATTGATGCATGTGGTTAAATGTATGAAAGAACATATTTAAAGCAAGTTGATAAGCTAAAGATACAGGTTTGTATGTAAGTTGGAATGCATCATAAGAATGCATGCTTATATTCCTTATAGAATATTGGATAGAGCTCTGAAATAATGAGGTTGAGGTTGACTCAATATTGAGGTCATTTTAGACTGTTTGGGTATGCAACAAGAGAGTTACATGTTGAATAAGTTCCCGTGGAGGAACTGTGTAAAGATTATGTCGGGATAATAGAATCATAACATTAATGACTGCTGAGAATTAGATAGTGGGATGCAATGCTTATTTATATAAGAATCCTAGACTACATTTTAAAATATCATGCATGAGTAAAATACATGCAAACGAATGAGGATCAATCTGATTTCTGGTTGGGAAATGTGCAGAATGCACAAGTTCATAGTTCATTGTGAACAAGAAGATTGTTGATGTAGCATGATGAATTATCCAATAAGTTCAAGGTGAACCCGACCAAGAATGCTCAAGGAAAAGAGCAGGAGGATCCCAACAGGGGATAAATTGCAGAAGCAATAAATGAGAAAAGGAGGACACTTTTCTCTCTTTAAAACTCTGAATGATGAAACAAAGTTATGTGTTTTAAAAGAACAACTGTGAAAATAATTACAACTACTAAATGAAAGGTAAAACTGATAAATAGGTTTAAAATAATGAGCTTGGTTAAGCTATGTTAATAAAAGGCATTGAGGCCTTAGAAATAACTCAGTTGGACTGAAAAGATCCAGGTTGTGTAGGAGTTAGAAAAGGGAAAGAATCCCTTAACTCCTTTATTGTTGTCTATTGTGTTTCTCTGGGATGAGAAACTGAGGTGTTGATAAATGTAAATGTTTTGGCATGAGAATGTTGATAGTTATATGACTGTAGAAACAACTAAAGTTTGATTGTGTTGCACCCGTGAAAACATTAAGGATAATGTGATGGAGTGCATATATGTGGATATGTTGTGACATATCTGAAATTGTTGTTGATTTAACTACTATGGTACTTTCATTTTTATGACAGTTGATATACTGTTAAATGTGAAGATGCATGTCATATTTTAGGAAATGATTGGAATTGTTGAGGAAGAACAATTGCCAATGGTAAACAACCTCAAGCAAAGGATGAATACAAAAGGTTGTTGAATAGAAAATATGGATGAAGGGACTTTGGGAGTCTCCATAAAGCACCATTGATGAGGTAATGACATAAAGGGTGTTGGAAACCAGAACGAGTATAAAAGTGCTCATACCCATGTGACATGAGAATTTAAAATGGATTGGGTAAGAATCCCTTTTGAAATTTTTTTATTATTTGATGATATGCATGTAATGTTGAGTGGTTGTTGTATTCCATTAATACCGAAGAAGGGAATGATTAAGGAAGAAAAAAACCTGAAGGAAAGAGGGAGGAACCTTTGGCAACCAAGGATGATTGAGATCCTCACAAGAAATTTATGAACAATATGCCATGAATACATTGACCAATCAAGGAGTGATTCAGAACAAAATTTCTCTTAAGAAGTACATTGATTAAACGCAATAAGGAGATGCATGTGGTAAGATATTAGGCATGTGTGGGACTACCCATTATGGAAGAAGGATATTCCAATGCTCTACAAAATTAAAGAATGGTAAAGAGAGAAATTGGGGCCATAAAGGTTGGCACCTTGGTTAGCAAAGGAGAAATAATGCTCGAGTGCATTCATATGAAATTTTAATTTCATAAAATGTATGTTGATTTGAGGACATGATCAACTAAAAGAAGAAAAAATAGTCATGTTGTAGTAATGAATATGGATAGAAAATCCATATGGTGATAGGTTGGATGAAAACCCAACACACCATGGAAAAGTTCCTAACATAAAATGTAATAATCTAGAAACAATGCAAAGGTGCAATGTGTGTGAATGTGGCCATGGACATTGGCACATTGATTAATTTCATTTAATGTTTGAGTGCATTTTGAAAAGTTTGGAATGTTGAAATGATGCATGTGCAAGGAATTGAAATTTCATTTTACTTTATACCATTGAATATATGAAAGTGATATGATTGTTAGTATGCACAATTTTGAAATAGTTTGGAGCCACTACACATGTGCAATGATAATATAAAGTGCATGAGAACTAACAATTTTGTTTGGTTGTGTGAAGAATGAATTGCAAGAAGAAGGGTCTTGGATATGGCAGTAATGTAAGTCCATAGGGAAGACCAATACCTGTTGAACCAAAATTATCAGGAGAGGGAAAATCTCATACTTGTGAATCTGATCCCTCTGTGGGACAAATTTGAAAATGAAAATGTGAAATTTGAAATATGGGGGTGAAATATTTGAAATAAATTTGATTGAAAATTGATGTTATATCTCAAGAGTTTTTGTATGAATGTGATACAGGTGAGATGAAAGATCTATCCATGGAGGACAAATAATGGTTTTCAAATCTAGAAAGCATGGAAAGATGGCTATTGTAGTGACATGAGAGCCCTGTGATAAGCCATGATCCCTAAAGAATATCATGTTAAGGTAAAACATGTCGGAGGGATGCCTCGGCAAGAGAAAGTGGTAGGGATGCCCTGACTATAAGACTTGAGGAAGTCTTGGAAATTTTTCTTGTGCGAAAAATCCCTAGAAAGAAAAGATGGGTCAATTGAGGGAATGTATAGCATAGAAGTGGATGCGAGAGCCGAGGTCTGGAGGGTGAGTGACCACAAGGAAGTGGAGACTTAGATAGTTTTTGTAATATGTTGATTACGATCATGCACACCATCGGTATGTCAAGGAAAATAGTGAGCCAAGTTCATGATACAACCATATGTATGGTGGTCCATGAACTACAGAAGATAATTATTATGCTGACACATGAATTTTCTTCTTGAATTGTGAACAACGATGAAATCTTTTACATAAAATTAATCTAATTGTGCTTTGTTTTTTAAATTATATAGGCATATGTTAAATGCCAAGAGTCTAGAAAAGGACCAGAAAATGATGAAGAGAAGAAGGTAATGCTAAAGTAGTTGAAAGATGAAGGCATGACAGGAGTTACTGAGAAAGAACATCGAGGACGATGTTTCTTTGAAGGGGGAGGGGATTGTAACACCCCTTCTCCCAAACCTATAATTATTGTAATTAATTATAATTTATGATTTCCAAGCCATGGCATGTGAACAATGTAAAAGTATTAATGTCCAATTGCAACTTCCAACAACTAACTATGTGGGTGAAGCCTTGAGTACTGTCCATGATACCAATAGATGAATGAGAGAATGATTTATTTGGATAACGAACCAAACCATTTTGTTGATGTATTACTTTAGGAATATTCATAAATTCACTCATCCCCGATATCAAGGAAATTCGGTTAATGAGGAAGGGTTGGTGGTTGAGAAACCAACCACCCTCAATGAATACAGGTATGGAAGACCTGGCTAGGATGAATGAGACTGTCAACCAAAGGTACCACAAGGTATTGTTTATGCATATATAATTGACCCATGGGTTTCCTTCCGATAGAAGGAAGGGGATAGGTTGAGAACATTTGCAAGTGATGCATGCGAGAGAAGCACATGAGGGTAGATGGGAGATCAAGAAGAATTTTTTTTAGGAGAGAGAAATTGAGAGAGTTCAGAGGGGAAAAGAGGATGGATTGTGAAAAAACATAGTAACTGAGAAAGTGGTGGAGCTCTAATTCTTAGAGGGGATAATCCAAAGAACCGACCTGAGTTGGGAAGGTTGCGAGCTTGATACCGGGAAGGTATCTGATAAACCTCGTTAAGTGCTGAGCTAGGTGGGTGTGAGAACATATCTACCAAGAGTGGTGTGAAGGAGAATGCCCTTCACAAATTACTGAGAACAAGAAAGAGAGAGAGATTCCCTGGTGGTATCATGGCTTGGAACGGGGGTGGCCTACTGCCGAAGTGACTAAGCATGCAGAGCCTATGGTTGGGTGGAAAGGAGAACACCCATAGTCAATTGGCTAGCTATAATATGTAATAGATAACTATATTTCTCCCTATGTGACTAAATTGAAAGCAAGGTACTCATGCTTGTGACAATATGGTAAGTGTATGTCTATTTAAGGTTTGTATATCATTCCTTTCGAAATTTGTTATACTGGTATGATAATGTATCTATATGGAATTATTGGTGCAGTGCATATCTTAGCATGAGAACTCGACCTTTTACCTTGAATGACTACAAAACATTACAAAGATCCCTCTTGTGGATGAATTTGTAAATGCGTTCTTCCTGTGTATGCAGTAGAGAATTTGTTTTGCGGTGTGTTGTCTAGGAAAAGATAGTTAGGTGTATTAGCTAAGAGACCCATGTTAGGTATGAGAGGAAGAAGTACCTTAATATTCCTTCTAGAGAGGATGAAACCGTAACGATGGTTGTGGTTCACGATAGGCCTCTATGTAATGTAGGAATCCTTAATATTTTGTGAGACCTATGCCCTAATGTAGACATCATGCAAAAACCCTAACCCCCACTTAAATGGCGAAGAGGAAGATGCCTTACTTGGTCTAGGGAGTGGATTACCGAATTTCTGAAGGGTTGATAGGATTTAGTATGGACACAGAAGAATCCATGAGCCGTTAAGTTTCAATCGGACTAGAAAACGAATGGGAACCCTGTGTCTAAGATAGAGAAGATCACAACTGTCGATCCAGTGTACCGAAGTCATCATGACCATCAATCGAAAGTTGAGCCATCGTTGTATCCCAGTACAGGGGGGATGGTCTTATCACATGAACTTGTCAGAGCCTTGTGGGTGTGTGGTTTCTACCTAAGACTATAAGTTTTCCCTATCTCTCTCCTTTTCACAGACCAAGTCTTAAGATTTTTCCCCTTCGGCTTGTAAAATCGATTTTTTTCGTGTTCCCCCCTCTGTGTTTAAAGTGCCTCGATCTCCCTGTTTTCCCATCGCACATCCAGCTGTCCAAATCCTCGATCATGCTGGCCGCAACCATGGACACAAAGCACATCTTTCCTAACAGTCCATTTCGAGCTTGAAGCACAAGCGGTAGGCAAGTTTATCTTTCAACGATGAAGATCCAATTAGCTAGTTCAGATCAACGACTCATGGGCATTTAGGAGTAAGAAATCACGCAAAGTATAGCACCAGACCACAAATCCCCGAAGTGAGCATGAGCCGTTGATCTTGAAGGGAACACGTGGTGACCGATCCAAGTGTTCGGGGAAATAAGCTTCGGGAGGTTTGAAGTGGGAAGTGTGTAAAAATTCTGAAGGGTTGAAGCTCGAAGTCCTGAATTTAATCTAGACCATTTGTCAGCAGGGAAACACGGAAACCCATCTCTCACTTCAGGAACTTTCCTCTGGGAAATTCCTCATGTTTCACATTCAAAAGTGTCGAAGTGTCAAAGTGCCCGAAGTCCCGGAGACCCAAAGTGGATATCGGTCGTCAATTCGAAGAGGGAAGATCCGATCTGTCGATTTAAAGTGACCAGAGTTGGGTCGTTGATCAGGAAGCCTCATCTCAGATCACAAGATCAATGGTCATGCTCCATTGCAGGGTTGGAAGGTGCGCACATTTTAAAATTTCAAGGGCGGGCCGCAATCAGAACCATGGTTTTTTGGAAAGGGACGCGTGGTGGTTCATGGTGAATTGTGGGGACAAAAGTGGTTTGATTTCAAACCACCTTTGGTCGTGCCTGAAATCGCGCAATTGTGTAGGGTCATGGCCCTTGGTCACATTGAATATGTAGCGAGGGAGAGGAGTTGCGTCGAAGGCCGAAAGCGTCTGTATTGGTCACAGACAAAGACCATTCATGGCCTTGAGGCGTCCAAATGGACTCGCAGAAGTCATTGGAACCATCTGAGAATAGTTATGGGTGTTAGGCCCAGTCCTAATCCCAATGAGGATATTTATTGAAGATTGTGGGCAGTAGTTGAGACCTCGCCTCATCCCATAAATGGAAAACGTTGGAGAGAGCAACCATGAGAAATTTTTCATGTAAAGCACATAAATATGCCTGGATCGCATCTGACATAATTAGGTCTGTACAACCTGATAGAGTGGGCTCCGACTGAAGGATTTGAAGGCAATGATATGATCACATTCCTAGTGGTTGCATCATTTTAGTATATATAGGCAATTTTGATATTTTGTTAATGGTCGATGGTTGAGCTAGGCTCCCGTATTGTAAACTTTTGGTGAAGATTTTGGTTTTATGGTTATGTAACAGGATATGAGACTTTTGGTTTAATATAAGTCATCTTATTTTCTGTCTTATTTACCTCTAATGCTGGAGTGTCCATTATTGAAAGATTCACATGGATTGTTGTGGCCATATTGTAATGTAGGTTTGATTGCAGTTCTGTTGTAATGTTCTCCAGCCTTTTCTGAAACTTTGAATCCAAGAGGATCTTGTTTTCTGAGTTGATCCTCCTTAGGCTGCTGGAAGACCGGATGTCCATAGAATACCTCTACATTATTCTCTCTAGTTCTTCCTCCTACTCACCCTTACTACAAGTTACTGACTGGACTTAATCAAGACCTCACCTGCTTGTGCATGTTGGTCCAGTTTTCTGAGCTAGAATGATATTATCTTGAGTTTGCACCCATTTGACCCCCTTTAAATTTATTCATCGTGACATATAAATTGATGGGTACTGGTCTTACCTCCCTTGCAATCAGGAGGTGACTTCTAGTGATAACATTTTTGGCACCATTGTCGGGGAACGAATTGAAGACATTTCCCTGGGATAGAATGTAAAAGAAGCTCTGATTTTGAGGGTGCATCAAAGATCAGTACCATTGAAGATTGCATCTTGCACCTGGCGACTCCACTATTTTAGTTGTGGCCTCCAGAGGTAGACACACGAGGTCTACTCCACAACTGCCTCTAACTACACCTGAAGTTGACCAAGAGAGGATTATTAAGAAGGGAAAGCTTTCTCAAGAAGGATTTTAGTTGTTGTCCCATATTGAAAATCTCCCTGGGAAGACCGACATTGTAGAGACCCAGTTTTAGATGGTGAACTAAAGTTGGACACATTATTCTGACTGATTATCGTTCACCATGGCAACTCCACTATGAAGAATCTATTGGTGACTCCTCTAAAGGGAGACAGATCAAAAGGCTATGGAGGCTATCCTAGACAAGATATTCCCCACCTTCAATTTCTTAGCCATAGCTGGTTATACACATCCAGTGTCGGCTATAAATGAATGGGATGATTATCTTCCTAGATTCAGAGGACACAAGCATGATCATCCTAGTGAACACTTATTTAATTTTCATATATGCATGCTTAAGAACAATTTTGTTCACGAGGATGTCTTGATCAAGATGTTCAAATTTTATTTGGAGGAAGATGCTCGTGAATGATGCCAATCTTTCCCTGTTGCTAATATCCTTTCTTTGAAGGATTTTCACGATGATTTTAATTTATATTACAAAGATATTTACATGTCTCATATTATATTGGATGGCTGCTGTAAAAAGTTTGCATCCCACATCAGGAAAATGATAGAGCCTTCCTCTTGTGATGAATATGGTGAAGGTATGAGTGAAAGAGGAAGCGTAGAGGATATTTTTGTTCATGAGACAGATGTTTTGACCAACCCTTCCTATGACAAAGAAGGCCTTCCAAGTATGATTGATAATAGCATTGATGATTACATAGCAATGGATGTATCATATTATTCCCCTTATACACCTGTTTGTTACACATTATTTTCATCATCCCTATGACCGTTAATGATGTAAACCTATATGTTGCCTTCAGAGGGGTCAGTGGCCTGATTTCCTGAAGAGAGAAGGGAGAAGAACTTTTCCTGAGAAAAGAAGTTGCATTTTCCTGTGTAAAAACCTTATAAAAAAGGAAGTTCGCAGGCTGCCTATGTATTAGGGTGCGAGAATGCCTGATTCTCACAGACTACATCATAGCTAGGGTGCGAACAATTCGTAGGTTGCACTATAAGGAGGGTGCGAGAATGCTTACACGTGGGAAAAATGATCATTTTCTCGAATCTTCTAGAAGGAGAAATTTCCATGGTGAGGTGGCATCCGAATGGTTTGGATCTTACTCGCTTTCATGATTTAGTGGGATCATCCTAACCTCCTCACCTTATC
>JZKD02S1646748.1:81293-105086 GCA_000966675.3 Picea glauca | reverse complement strand
CTTTGTAAAAACCCTATTAAAGAGGATTTATGCAGGCTGCACTATAGCTAGGGTGCATAAATTCCTGGTTTCCGCAGGCTACACTATAGCTAGGGTGCATAAATTCCTAGTTTTCGCAGGCTGCACTATAGCCAGGGTGAGGAAATTCATGGTTTCCCCTGGTTGCACTATAGCCAGGGTGAGGAAATTCTTGGTTTTCGTAGGCTGCACTATAGCCGAGGTGCGGAAATTCCTATACATGGGAAAAATGAACGTCTTCTCGATGCTTCTAGAAGGAGAAGCTTCTATGGTGAGGTGGCCTCTGAACAATTTGCATCCTACTCGCTTTCATGATTTAGTGGGATCATCCTAACCTCCTCATCTTATCCTCTTCAGCTTATAAAAGGAGAGGAGCTCTCATGGAGAAAGTTAGCTTGAGCTTGATTGGGTTGGAAAGTTCTTGAACCTTTGAGATTAGAAATTTGGCTTGAGATTGTTAGCTTGGTATATTGGCTTTGGGCTTTTCTTTGTCAAGATAGATTTTCAGTAGCTATCAGATCCATGGTCTCAGAATCCTTGGAGCAAGAAGTGTGTGGGAAGCAAGGAATTGTTGGAAGGAACCTAACGACATCAAGGCATATGGTTGTATCTTTCTTTCACATTATATAATACAGTGGCATGTTTATTTCTCATAAAATCATTCTCATTTTATTACATGACTCCTTGATCACATGTTTAATTTTTCATTGAATCTACTATTGTTGCTTTCACTTTGGTTGGTTTGTGTTATTGGAGATTTGATCTCACAAGAGCACCAGAGCGAAGAAGGGACAACAGAGATATAAGGAAGCAATATATTAAGGTATGTCATCCATTCCTTATTTGATAGTAAAATCAATGATATCAACTTAGGGAAAGCGTCATGTCCTATCTTGTTTTGTTCTAGATCTAGGTGGGTTTAGGGAGAATAGTTTCTGTCCACATTCACTGATTTATCCTACAACAAAATTGGCGACTCCACTGGGGAATGGATTGTTTTCCTAGTTTGTCTTCTTTTCTTGCTTTGATTGCTTGGTTTCTGTTTTCTGAGTCACCAAGAGATCCAACTTGACTCTCTAACTATTAAACTTCATTGAAAACCTTCTTAATTTTTAATTTTTTCCATTTTTGTTTGACTCCCGCACCTTGCTTTGAGGGACAGTGTGAAAAATTAGGATTTCCGCACCCTACATGTTTATACCAGTGCGGAAACTCCTCACCCTACCCATATTTGGCCTCCAGAAATCAGTTATTTCCGCACTGTGTTAGTCTACAGCCTGCGGAAATTGTGAAAATTTTGATTTTTGAGGTTTTTTCCTTACCCAGACCTTGGATTTGGTTTTGGGGTGAATTTTTGGGTTTGATTATGATCTGTTTACAGTCTGTTTGACAGCTTTGAATTTTTTTTTATACATCTTTGCCTTGTTTGAAATATTTAGTCTATTACTTTGAGTGTCTTTTAGTTACAAAGCATTGTCGTTTCTTTATAATTGTTTAGTGAAAGAATACTTATTTTTCTTTTTTCTGAATGAATCGTGTTAAAAGAGAAACTTAGCTTGGGTTGTTTTTGTTTTGAGTTGATTTTCTATTGGTTTTAGTGTCTCTTTGAAACAAAAAATTGCAATTTCTTGCTTTATATTATATTGGGGGCATCCTTGCATTTGAATTAGCAAAATTGCATGATTCTTATGTTCGACAACACAGGTATTCCAACAGAGGACGAACACCTTTAGTAAACACTCACATAACCAAATCAAATATCAACACACCGATGTTTTCACATGGTAAAACCTCTACAGGGAAACATCCACAGCCCCAACCAACGCGACCACTTGGAGTAGTTTAGTAATGCAAAGAAAAAGTTTACAGAGAGATTTTACAAGAGCGTTTCTCACAATCGATCATCAGAAAATGACCCTCCATGCTATTTAAATAGATATCATGGACCAATTAGGTGTTAAGCCACATATCAATAGTCATTAAGATCGAGGAGAGTATGAATCGTCAGATCACTCTATGTCAGGAAAATATCGTGACCATCAGATTTCCTAACTACAAATGCATACTAAAGAAACAAACTAGAAAAAACACTTTTACCTAATGACACAATAGACCAAGTAGATCTTACTAACTCCTAAGTGTCTAAATATCCTAGCATCCCCCCTTAAGAACAACTTGGGATAGGATTGAAGGGTTTACAATAGTGACACAATAGGAGAAGGAAGGAGGCATTAGAGCCTATCCCCCCTTAATGAAAACTTCCTGAAATCCTAACATAGATCGAAGTTTGGAAAACTTCGCTTCTATAAGAGACTTTGTGAAAATGTCTACAACTTGATCTTCTGTAGGACAAAAGAGCACTTCAATAACTTGATCATGAATGAGCTTTCTGATGAAGTGCATGTGTAGCTCGATGTGTTTTCTACGCTGATGTTGAACTGTGTCTTTGGTGAGCTTGATGGCACTCTTATTGTCACACTAAAGGCTGGTCGGATGCTGGTACTGGAATCCAAACTCTGAAAGGATCTGTCGAAGCCACAGGGCTTCCTGAGTTGCATTTACCACTGCTCGGTATTCTATTTATGCTAAAGAAAGTGCAATAGCTTATTGTTTCTTATAGGCCCAAGTGACAGGTTCTGAACCAAGGTTGAAAAAATAACCCGAAGTAGACTTCCGATCTTCAGGGTCACTGACCCAATCTGAATCAGTGAAACCAACCAATAAAGGATTCCCCCCTGAACTGTAATGTATCATGAACCGAACTGTACCACGAACACAGTGAAGTATCCTTTTAGTTGCTTTCCAATGGCTTTCATGGGGTGTTTGCATATATCGGGCAACAAGACCAACAACAAAGGAAAGATTACGACGGGTATGAGTCAAGTATACGAGGCTACCAACTAACTGACGGTATAGGGTGGCATCAACTTCAGGAGAAGTACAGGTGGAAAAAAGATTGACTCCAGACTGGAAGGGAGAAGGGGTTGGTTTACAGTCATCCATGTGAAAACGACGAAGAAGGTCACAAGCATACTTAGAACGGGAAAGAAAATTTCCTTCATTGGTTTGAAAAACTTGGAGGCCAAGGAAATAGTGCAAAAAGACTAAGTATGTCATTTCAAATTTCTTCTTAAGGCTATTTTTCACATGGTTTAAAAGTTTTGAGTCACTATCAGTAAGGATAAGGTCATCAACATAAAGGACAAGGATTATGATATGGCTTCCTACTTTCTTGGTATAGAAATTAGGATCAAAATGGCATCTACAGAATCCAGTGGTAATAAGAAAGCTATCCATTTTGGCATACCAAGCTCAGGGAGCTTGCTTGATACCATAAAGAGTTTTCTTGAGGAGACAAACATGGATAGAGTCATTCTGGACATAGCCAGGAGGTTGTTCCATGTATATTTATTCTTGCAAATCTTCGTGCAAGAAGGCGGATTTAACATCCATCTAATGGACCTCCCATTTATGTGAGGCAACAAGGGAAAGAACAAGGCAGATGAAATTCATTTTTTCTACAGGGGCAAAGGTTTCATTATAGTCAATTTCTTCAACTTGGGAAAATCCTTTGGAAACTAACTGAGCCTTGTGTCTTTCAACACTTCCATCTGATGCATACTTAGTTCTGTAGACCCATTTGCATATAACAAGTTTTATTCCTTTTGGAAGAGGTACAAGATCCCAAGTGTTGTTTTCCATTAAAGAATGATACTCTTCATTCATTGATGTATCCCAATCTGGATGACCTAAAGCTTCTGCAAATGTCTCTGGATCATGAGTTTTTGAAACTTGAACCAAAAGAGAAGAGGCTCGCTAGAACTTTGAACGTTTCCGACGCTGATCTGAAGGATCACCGACAAGATCACCAACTGCTTCTCCTGTTGAACGGGCCCATCTAGGAAGTGGTGGAGCTGGTGCTGGTTCAGGTTCAAAGGACTCATCTAGAAGAGGGGAGCAGGCTGAGGTGGATTTTCATCCTCAATGTCATCATTTGAAGAAGAAAATAGATCATAAGAAGGCACAAACACTGAAGATGGCTCGCAGGCCCCAGAAGGCACAATCGACGAATTAGGCTCACAGACCAAGAGATTTTCATCAAATTTAACATATCTTATAATAATAATTTCATTACAATGTGATTGAAGAAGTCTGTAACCTTTGACATCTTCAAAATAACCAATAAATATACACTTCTCACTTTTAGGCTGCAATGCTTTCCTTTTCTCATCAGGAATGTGAGCCCATGCTATAGTGCCAAATACACGAAAGTAACTTACATCTAGTTTAATTTTAGTCCAAGCTTCTTCCGATGTTATATTTTTAAGAGCCTTTGTGGGAGTGCAATTTACTATGTAATTTGCACAGTTGATGGCTTCCGCCGAATACTTTTGACTTAATCACTTAGATTGGATCATACAATCATCCATTTCTTTTAATGTGCAATTCTTTCTCTCAGCAGCACCATTTTGTTGTGGTGTATATGGAACAGTGTGTTGCATTTGGATTCCCTGTGTAGTGTAGTATCTTGTAAAATTATTGTTCAGATATTCGCCTCCATTATCTGTTCTTAACCTTTGAATTTGATGTCCAAATTGCTTTTCTACAAGGGCCTTGCAGGCCAAAAACTTGTCAAAAACTTCACTCTTGAGTTTTAAGAAGTAGACCCAAGTACGTCTTGAAAATTCATCAATGAAAGTTAAGAAATACTTGCACCCAGAAAAAGAAGGAGAAGAAAGTGGACCACACAAATCACTGTGAACAAGCTGCAAAGGACCCGAGGCGTGACAAGAGGCACGTTTGTCAAAACTATCCCGATGATGTTTGCCGAGAACACAACCAACACAAACACCATCTCTACATGAAACAAGAGGAAGAACAATCACAATCTATTGATTACATAGTTGTTGCAATGAGCAATAATTTAGATGACCAAACCGCTCATGCCAAAGTTTGCTCAAGTCATCGCTATGAGCAACAAAAAATGATGAAAAAGCTAATGACCCAAAGTTGTCAAACTTGTTCAACCTGGTAATATCATCAACAATTCCAGTTGCAAGAACATGCTTAGGATCTTTTAGATCCTTGATTACAACTTGGTGAGGTGAAAACTCAACGTTTTACCCTCACCTGAATGAGTGATTTGATATACTGATAGAAGGTTACAAGAAAGACTTGGAACACATAATACATCATTGAAATGACCATTATCTACTTGAACTGTTCCATATCCTAGAACACTAAGAGATCTATCATCACCAACAAATATTTTCTTGGTGTTAGATTCATTTAGAGCAGAAAATATGGCTTTATCCTTAGCCATATGATAAGATGCTCCTAAATCAATAAGCCACTCATCATTAGAAGAAGTAGTAGTAGAATTTGAATTGAAGGAGAAACCAGAAGCAAAAAGTGCATGTCCATGAGAAGAAGAAGTAGAATCAATACTGATGTTGTGCTTCTTCATCGCTGCTTCTTGTTAGGCAGAAATATTGTCGTTTAATTCCATTGTATTATTTTCCCAACCATTAATTTGTCAATCCGAGGTTCGTAGGCTTATGAAGCACACACACTATATATGCAGGACTGAAGTCGAAGTAATCTAATCTAAATTTATGAAATGAAACTAATCTAGGAAAGCAGGACATTGCATAAAGGAAAAACAATACAACATGTGAAGAGTTAACGATAAATAACATATGTGAGCTCACACAATAAAGCTATATTGAATTACATAACAATAATCAAATGACAACCATGAAAGCATAACAATGAAAGAATATGAATCAAAGCTAAGAATCCCTTTCTCTTTTGAATCCTAATGACTACTCTAATTCTAATTACATCCTAATTGAATTCTCATTGATCCTATTTGAATAATCTAATTTTTTCCTCATGAAGAGAGAGCACTCTCTTTTATACACGAGAGCCTTGAAAATATGATAACCATCTCATTATTACAGATCCACTATTCTCTCAACCTATTTTCCATTATTACAAAATATAATCCCTTTAAATCCTCACACATATCTCTCATATATCTTGGATAAGATATTCCAACTAAATCTCCATGATCTTCTCCTTAGAATGGGCTTGAATTATCTCCTCAAATATTGAAATGGTGGTGGAAGTATTCGAGAAGTCCTTTAAATTAATCCTTCATATATTCCTACACATTACAAAGATCACACATATTTGAGATATATATGAAAACATGTTGATTTTCTAACATTTAATCACAAATTCCTTTTAAATACTAAAATGAATAAAGTGGAGAACAATAAGGTGAAACCCAAATATATTTATGGAAAGGATGTCATGAAAGGTTAATGGGGCAATGAAATGTGAAGAATTATGAAGGGAAAGGTGGATGAGAAAAGGACATTTTTGAGCCCCAACATACCCCCCAACTTAACTTGTTGCATGTCCTCATGCAACCATGCATGGATCTTCTCAAAAATTTTGGCAACTGAATGTTGTCTTTGAGTGATGATAATGAATGTTTTGCAAGATAGGATTTACATGAGTAACAACTGACATTTTTTGTATGGTTGGTTCTTGTGTGACAACCATGAATATAAAGAATTTTGGTTCTTGTGTTAACAACATTCATTTTGTTACTTGTTCTCTTGCTGTTATGATAATAATTTTCCCATATTTTTAGTTTCCAGTAACAACTGACATTTTCTTATGGTTGGTTCTTGTGTGACAACCATGAATATAAAGAATGTTGGTTCTTGTGTTAACAACATTCATTTCGTTACTTGTTCTCTTTCTATTATGATAATAATTTGCCCATATTTTTATTGGAAAATGTATGCTATCAATGTGCATAAGGAAAACATCACTGAGTATAAGAAATCCCTTTCTTTTGTTTTGTATATCAGTGCCTATGAAGTAAAGTGAAATAGAGTATCGTTGGAAAATAAATGTTCATAACTGGTAAATGAGATGAAAAAATGGAATGATGGCTGTGGAAAAATGGAGTGATGATAGTGAATAAAGTCCCCTACCCCCCAACTTAACTTGTTGCATGTCCTCATGCAACGTGGCATAAGTCATAGAAGTGAAAGAGGAAAGGGAACTGAATGAGAAAGTTTTCCAAATTATTCATTGCTAGCAGTTGAGGAATTACATGATTAAAGTTTAGAAAATAACATACCTCCACTTACCCAAAATTTCGATGAAATATGCAATAGGAATATGGATGATGCGACTGATAGATCATGGAAGATGTCACTGCTGCAGGATCATATGGAAAGTGATTGTTGTTGTAGTTGTGACTGTTGTCTACGGGATCAAAGAATGTGAAGTGGAGAGATCTGAACTGCTACTGAATGAATCATGGAAAATAGAAAGTATGAAAGTGGAACTGTGGTAGTCTCATATGGCTGAAGTCATGCTGCTGTAACTACTGATAGAGCCATGCAAAGTGTATAGTCTTCACCTGCTGCTAAACTTGATGGTACAATTCTAATCATGTGAATGAATGTGTCGATGTCGAACATGAAAAGAAGTCATTGGATTACTGACCAATGATGAATGTCGTTAACCAATGCAAGACAACTCACCATTGATGACAATGAGTGCCAAGGTACCCGAGTACATATGGCAAAGTGAGAATGAATGAGTTGATGTCGAGCCACTTGCAAGATCTGATGATCAAGGGACATTGATGTATTCCCATGATTGTCAGTGAGAGAACTTGCCATTAAGGCATGCAAGCCTCCAGGTACTCAAAAAATGGACTCTAGTCTATATCCCAGATAAAGTGTTGAGGTCGATGGGGCAAGACTTGTTGAAAGGTGGGATTTAAGAAATCCCACATTAGTCAACACAAGTTCGGATAAAAAGAGTGGTAGGACTATAAATGAAAAGATCTCAGTAGTAACAGTGCTTATGGAAATGCAATTTAGTCAGGGAAAGGGAGTTGGATAGTTTTATTGACAAGGCAAACTAAACTGAAAAATAGAAAGAGATGTAGGCGACTCAGAAATATAGGCATGTGCGAAGTCATGAAGGATAAGTAAAGGGAAGATGGGCTTCAACAAGCTGCTTTGAAGGAGAAATGTGTGGAAGGCATGCATGGTACAAATGGTTTTATGAACGGGTTTATGTGTAACTGCAGACGCCATGATGAGTAAGACAAGAATCAACTCCTTCAAGCAGTTAATAAGACATGTTGCTTTTTGAAAAGTTTTGTGATCTTTGAAAATCAATTTAGTAGCAAGGTGCGATCGACCGCGCGCCTGAAAAAAACTTAGTAAAAATCCTGCATGAAAACTTGTGAGATGTTTGAAGAAAAACACAACATGCAGAAAGAAGGATAAATGCGACAAAGTAAAGAAAATGCATCTTATACCTAGTGTCGTGGGCATTGCACGCGTGCTTGCGTAATCATTGAATGCCTTAGCGTAGAAGTGCAAAAACATGTTTCCATTTGTTTTCAAGAATTTATAAAAGAATGTCCATTTGCAATGGTATTTATTTGTGTTGTTTTACTGTTTATAATTTGTTTTTATTTTAAGATTTTTCTGTCTTTTGTTTTATGATTTTAATTTTTTAATTTTTTTTTTTTTTAGTTTTGGTATATTTTCGAAACAAATAAGATTTTGTATTTTTTTTTGTTTTAAATAATTTTGTTTGTTATTAAACAAAGTTTAAAAAAAAAAATATTGTTTTGTTTTATTCGTTTGTTTATTACAATGGTTTTGTAATAAAACAAAAAATGAAATCTTATTTTTTTGTTTTTATAATACAATAGAACAACAAAAATGAAATGGATTTTTTGCTGTGCAACCAAACCTTCATATACCTACATCATTAGGCTGACATAAATGTTGTCGCCATGAATGTTGTCATTGGATAGGAGAAGTTTGTGACCAAGAACGTGATCCCGAGTTTCGCATCATAGTCCATAGCGATCAATGCATGGGATCGATGACTGGAATGTTGGTCGTGCAGGGGCTGCCAGTGAAAGTTGGGCAATAGACGTTTGTCCAACCTTTGAAATGAAGAATAATCATCCTTGATGACAATTGCCATCGCCAAAATACTGCAGCAATCTGCAAAAATACCGAAGGGAGCAAGGGATGACAATGTTCGAACCAAAGCCGATGCAATTTCCACAAGAACTAAAAAAATGAAATTTTATTATTTGATCCTTTTCCAGGCTATCAACTGACGACTTTAAGCTGATGATTTGCATGTTAAACGACTAAATCTGGGCTAGAGCAACAGGTGGAACACTATTGACCGGGACTAGGCGACCTGTAGCTTTAGTTGTTACAGAAGAATATTTTTGACAATCAATGCTGAATCAAAAAGTAGCCAACTCAATATAAGAACACAAACAGTTTTCATGTGACCCAAAATCTGAAATGAAACTGTTGAGAATCGTCCAATGCAAAGATATTGGCTCATATTGCAAAACACAACTAGAACACATGAAAGGAGTATAAAAATAATTGCACTAGATGAGAATTTGTATTCTAATAAGTTACGCCCATTTAGATAATAGTATGCAAAAGGGCCAAATGCTAAAAGAGATGCAGCCTGTATAGGAGCAATCTTGCTTGGAAGATCAAAAGAGCCAATATTGTACTTCTTTTGTAAGGAGCCAATTGAAATTTGTTGCAATGAAGTGCATAATACAGCCATTGCAACACACACAAACCCTTTGAGATTGACTTTCACATCTGTGACAATGCAGACACCAACACCAATAACCACAACAATCACATTTATCTTGACCTCTCTAGTATAATTCTTGTTGTGAAGAATCCACCCCATCACACAAACCACGAGAATCGTGCTCAACTTTTGAAATCTGATAAAATCCAACTGAGTTTAACATGAGACTCAAGTTCATCCTCACAATAGATGTATTGGCAACAATAGAGAACCAGAGCAATTCCCACAAGGGCATTTCCTTGGCAACAAAGTACCTAGTATCATTTGACACAAATCCCACCATTGCATTCAGAGTGAAGTGGAAAGTAGTTAATGTTGTAGCAAAGAAAATTTACCATCAATGAAGCTTGCTACCACTCTTTAAGTAGCCATCATAACTATAAAAATCAAAGAATACCATTATCATTCCAATGACAGCAACACACATCCCTAGTACAAGAACAAAACCACTCATCAGAGATGGGGCAACATTATCAGCATGATAACCACTAACTACAACTTCTGATTCCAATCCAGCCAAAACAAGGCCTGATTTCATTAATTTACTTCCAAACAAAGCATTCACAGCCACTGCAGCAGCAGCTGCACTAGCTGTATTGTAGCTAAGACCACTTCCCAAAGGAAGACCTTTATGAAGAGCCAGTGACAAGCCCACCGACCTAACTCCCAGCAATTCCATTGTTGCTTTGGCTGTGATTCCAACACAATTCTTCATTGGATTGAAACTGAGTCGATTATTGTCCCCATCGATAAAAGAAATCAAAATCTTGCCAGGCTCCACATCTTCATTCACTACTGGACGTGGAATCTCAATCCTCATCTTCTGGTCTGTAAACCTGGGATTGAATTCAAAATAATCAGTTCTAAGTATTGTATTGTTGGTTGGCTCCTTCACTAGAATTCTGTACTTTCCACATACAACTGAATGTAGCAGTCTAACAACATTTTTATCTGATGAATTCAGTTGAGATTTGATTTGTTCATAACTCAACCTTTCTGCATTATTGAACAGCAAAAGCATAGTTCTCTGGTCAATTGATACTATAATTTCTATTGGCTTTAGGTCAAACCTGCCACTGATATTACAATTCTCCAACGAATATATCCATTTAAGTTTATGACCCTTATGTTTTGTTGAATAAAAGCCTTTGAATACCTTAATGCATTTATCCATTTCTCACGGTACATCAAGTTCAAAAGATACGTAGGTTGGCCAGAATCGAGCATCTAATACTGTAACCTGTAACTATATCCCAGGATGACTATTTGAATTTGCATTAAGGTATGTCTTAAAGTCGGTTTGATTCTCCACTAAATGTGTCAAACCAGTAACCATGCCCTCCATTTTTTATGTAAACACAAAAACATACTACTCCTTTAGCTTTTCCAATAAGGTTTGCTGCGAGCTAGATTTCTCCAACTTTTCTCATGCCAAATGTATTTTCTTAATTATTTCTTTGGTTGTTCCATTATTGGCTGCAAACATTCTTGGGTTCTGCCTCTCGAAACCGTGTAAGGAGTCATTCAGTCAAAGAAATGCCAACTTGAACCATGAAAGGACCTCGTATACAATAGGTTAATTGAAATATCTGTCTGTGGAAGCAACATTTCATGAAGCATATGATCACTGTCCAGAATGACTTGGACATTATTAGTTAAAGGGCGATATGCAAAATATTCTTCATCCAAGTGATATCTCTTTAAACTGTTGCCTAATATAATAATCTTATTCAAATTTTCAGGCATCCAGTACGTTGTTAGTGATGGTAAGGTCACTCCCCAAAATAATAAGGAAAGGCCTCCTTACGTCAGTCAACTGCCCCTATTCAAGTTGCCCATCTTAGAATTGGAGCGAAATAGTGAACCAATAGGAAACTGACTTCATTCAAATGAATTCCCTTTGGGAATCGACCGACCATGTAATAAGAAAGAATTTCCAATAACCAGTACCTACCTTACCAATGATGCCATCCTTATTGCGAGCCATTGTTGACTTATTGATTGCACGGCTCACAGGAGGACGGGTTTTGTTCTTTGCCTTTAGGCACTGGCCTACAAGAAGGAAGGATTATTACCAGGTTCTGATCCAATAGGTGAGGCATGAAAAACAACATAAGTCTATTCACTGTTCTTCTTCCATTTTCATTGACAGAGAGACAATTGCAGTTGAAGGCATTTATAGCATTTTTCTCCACTATTATCAATAATGGATTGTACAAGAAATTTTTTTTTTTCTTAACAAAATCACAAGACTTCTAGAGTTTACGATGCTTGATCCATTCCAATGTCAACCTTATACCCAAACAATAAAGGTTCTTAGGATTTGCTTCTGCAGCTAACTGTCCAAACGTTGTGCTTTGTACATTGGCTGCATTTGCACGATCTTCCAAAGCTTTGTATCTGAGCTTGCATGATCATAGTTGCGCTGTCATAATGTAACTCTTTTGCATGATAAATTAATCCTGCTAATTCTTGTATGGTAGCCTCTGCCTCCTGCATTGTAATCGGGCTTCCTCTTGTAGCTGCTTAAGTAATTGACAATCCCTAATATGGTGTATTGCCAAGAATCTGTGTCTTCTAAAAGATAACACAAGTTTGTTTAAAACAAATCTAACATGCAACCATCATCAGCGAAATTCATTAACTCGGTATTCCAGCTATAAGGACAGAGTGAGGCTATTTTTGAAATCTCAGAAAGATAGCAGGAGTTTGTTTAAAACAACTCTAACATGCAACCATCGTCTCATTACCTTTACTTAGGAGCATCCACGAAATTCATTAACTTGGTATTCCAGCCGTAAGGACAGAGTGAGGCTATTTCGGCTGGGTTTGTTTACATCTTATGATAAGAATGCTTCATCAAGAGAAACGATGGAAGAAAATTCGCAGCCAGTAAGAGAGATTCATCAAATAAGCAACAATATAAAAATTTAATCCCTATAAAACATGCCGATGGACAGAAAATTAAGTAAGGCAATCCATTCAGATTCCTGGGAAATATTATCACCGAGATATTGGTGAAAATTTGTTTGCAATCAACATCACCATGAAAAACTATCCCACAACTACCTGCAAGAAAATTCTCATATTATTTTGAGTAAAACATGATTGTTGTTATCTTGGCTGGGTGAGTTCAAACTAGTATCGTGAGAATCGACTCATACGGATTGATTTGGTTATGACATCGGAGGAGTTGGTTGATGAGTCGAATGCAACAAAACCATGGGAGTAAATGCTATCATCCCTAATCCGGAATTGTATGCACTTAGCAATTTTTCTTTAGCTAACAAAAACAACATTGAATGGCAATAAGGATAAAGATCCAATGTTTTATTCTTGATTTAATTTTCTATTGCTTTTGCAGGTTTCGGCATGAAAGGATGAATGCTAGCGGGGAAATTACATTTGTAAGTTTACCATTTAACTGTGGTTGCAGGTTGCGGGTTTATGAAAGAGATGGCATGACCGCTACTTAAACCAGGGATGAACCTAGACCGAAGGTTAAAGACATGAAGACACTACAAAGTGCGGGAGTGATACTGTTTCAACTTGGAGTTTCAGCGTGGAAAAACACAATTCTTATCTTGCAATTGTAGACCATCTTACTTATCGTTTTATTTATTATATTTTTTTTTTTTGTAGATGGAAGATGCACAACTTCTCATTCATTAAAAGTTTATCTTGCAAGCTTTATGTGTGAGGATGCACAAATTTTATTTATGTTTTTATTATGTTTAAAAAAAAATAAAAATATTTTGTAAGCTTATTAAAAATTTACCAGCAAATGGAAGACGAAAAATATTCCTAAAATCAGTCAATCAATCATGCTAATTTCTTATCCTCGCGATCGCACGAAGCGTGGAGGAGAGCATACTTATTCTAGCAAAGATAAAAAACTTGAAAATAAAACCCTACCTACACTATGTTAATTAGAGATAAAAAAAATAGTTACGTATAATCAAACAACCAATGTAGCCATGCACGTAATAGTAATAAAAATATGTTGTCTTTCAATTTAGCAATTGACAGTTGAGAATATGCATGGGCGTGCGACATTAGCGGTTGAAACCATAAATAAAAAAAAGAAAAAGAAAAGTTGAATGAATCTAACCTAGTACCTTCTTGGAACCAGCGTTCGATCAAGCTTTCGTAGGCATAATTTGTCTTACTCAGATCATGTTGTAGCTCCTTGTTTTCCTCCTTGACCTCTTACGCACCTAATGGTTCTTCAT
This sequence comes from Picea glauca, assembly GCA_000966675.3. Taxonomy (NCBI): domain Eukaryota; kingdom Viridiplantae; phylum Streptophyta; class Pinopsida; order Pinales; family Pinaceae; genus Picea; species Picea glauca. The sequence goes on along the minus strand of JZKD02S1646748.1, from coordinate 91,143 downwards.
TAAATGTGCAAGGTTCTTCATATGTTGATTCTTCGTTTGCCTCAGGAGGAGTAATTAAGCTTCTGACTACCGTCAAGATCTCCTCTTCTAGAAAATAGGAGATCCCGACTTTTGCTAGGACTTGAGTGAGTTGTTCCAAGCTTAAAATCATTGTTAAACCATGTTAAAAAAAAGGATTCTTACAACACCCAAATCAAAATGAAAAACTTGAAAAAAAACCACACTCACTAAAACATAAAAAATTACTCTTCACAGTTGTGGGAATTAAAATGTTCCTGATAGTTGGTCAGGGAGAACATGAACAGTATCCATTCAAGTAGCTGCTAAGACCCCTAGGAACAACACATGTAGATCACACTTGCAAAAATTTAAACTAATCTTGCGGAAATTGAAATTTGCGCTAACTTGCAGGAATTGAAATTTACACTACCCTACATGTCCTTACCCGTATGTCACCTCGGAGTTAGGAGCATGTTTAATCACACTTGCATGAAAAAGAAATTTAAACTACCACACTTGCATGAATTGAAATTTACACTACCCTACATGTTCTTACCCATATGTCACCTCAGAGTTAAGATCATGTCTAATCACACTTGCATGAAAAAAAAATTTAAACTACCACACTTGCATGAATGAAAATTTACACTACCCTACATGTCCTTACCCATATGTCACCTCAGAGTTAGGATCATGTCTAATCACACTTGCATGAATTAAAATGAAAAAGAAACTAATACCTCAATTCAATGTGCTTCCCCGACAATGACACCAAAATGTTAGGTAGAAATATTGTCGTTTAATTCTGTTGTAGTATTTTCCCAACCATTAATTTGTCAATCCGAGGTTTGTAGGCTTACGAAGCACACTCACTATATATGCAGGACTAAAGTAGAAGTAATCTAATCTAAATTGCTGAAATGAAACTAATCTAGGAAAGCACGAAATTGCATAAAGGAAAAACAATACAACATGTGAAGAGTTAACGACAAATAACATATGTGAGCTCACACAATAAAGCTATCTTGAATTACATAACAATAATCAAATGACAACCATGAACGCATAACAATGAAAGAATATGAATCAAAGCTAATAATCCCTTTCTCTTTTGAATCCTAATGACTACTCTAATTCTAATTACATCCTAATTGAATTATCATTGATCCTAATTGAATAATCTAATTTTTTCCTCATGAAGAGAGAGCACTCTCTTTTATACATGAGAGCCTTGAAGATAAGATAACCATCTCATTATTATAGATCCATTATTCTCTCAACCTATTTTCCATTATTACAAAATATAATCCCTTTAAATCCTCACACATATCTCTCATATATCTTGGATAAGATATTCCAACTAAATCTCCATGATCTTCTCCTTGGAATAGGCTTGAATTATCTCCTCAAATATTGAAATGGTGGAGGAAGTATTCGAGAAGTCCTTTGAATTAATCCTTCATATATTCCTACACATTACAAAGCTCACACATATTTGAGATATATATGAAAACATGTTGTTTTTCTAACATTTAATCACAAATTCCTTTTAAATACTAAAATGAATAAAGTGGAGGACAATAAGGTGAAACCCAAGTATATTTATGGAAAGGATGTCATGAAAGGTTAATGGGGCGATGAAATGTAAAGAATGATGAAAGAAAAGGTGGATGAGAATAGGACATTTATGAGCCCCAATACTTCTAAAGCTTCCATCTTCTTGAAACATTTGGACTCATCATGACCATCTTTATCACAAAAGTTGCAATGTATGTTAGTATTCTTACTTTTATATTTTGCTCCTTTGTCACCAGTAGGAGATGAAGCTGTCTGAGCAGGTTTGGGACCCTTATGTTGTTTTTTGTTGTAGCGAGGATGTTGCTTCTTGGGATACTTGGGTTTATCTTTCTGTTGAGTAACTAAGGCTTTGTTGGAGGGACCTGCAGTGTTGATCACTCCAAATTGTACAAGCTTATCTTCATCGCGAATCAAAGAAGCACAAAATGACTCAAGACTGGGTTTTTCATAAGCTTCTTCCCCTAGAGCCTCTCTCATGGAATAAAAGGTAGATACAAACAAAAAATATGCGCTACCTAGCTTAGAAAGAATAAGATAGATGCAACGCTCTTCCTCCATCTTTATCTTACATTATTCACATAAAATTTTGAGTGCTTTAAACCTAGATAGATAGTCTCCAAGACAAGAAAAATCATTTGGACTCAAGGTTAGTATTTGATTTTCTAACTGTTGTGCTCGAATAATATTGAGTTTACCAAACACAAATTCAATCGTATCCCAAGATTCTTTGGGGTCATCAATATCTTGAAGGTGGTACCTTAAATCAGGAGAGATGGAAATTCTGATTAGTCCACGTGCTTCATCATTCCTATTATCCCACTTGGTTTTCTTATCAACATCAATGTGTGCCTTTTTCTTTCCCAAGGTAATCTGGTACAAGCCTTTACTTCTTCATAAATCTTCCATATGAAATTTCCATTGGAAGTAGTTGTTGTTGGTAAGCAAGACAGTACTTGTAGAATCCATATTAAATATGTAGATAATGAGGATTTAAAAACTGAAAATGATGATCTGGATGGAAAGAGCTCGAAAAGTTATGCGGTTTAAAAAAAAAAAGGCACTGAAAACGGACTTCCGATGTTAGAGTTATGCCATTTTAAAAAAATGCACAATTGGTAACCAAATGACCATGTGATTGTGTAAGTTTCTTTATGAAGTGACCCACTTTTATAAAGAGAAGTGAAAATCACTTTTACAATGAAGTTACTTTATAATAGAAAATTTGCATGCAAAACAAATAACTCTAAAATAAAATATTAAAGCTACTTATAGTGATTCACTTTTATACTTGAAGTGAAATACACTTTACAATTTTAGCATGAACTTTTTCAAAAAAGGTAACAAAAGAGAGATTTGAACTCAAGAACTCTTACTTAATAAGACAACTTTTAACCAAATGATCTAACAAAACATATTGTAATGTTCAGAATGAAAATTTTTGTTGTTGTTGTTGTTGAAGACGGTCTTGGAGAGCGTGCTAAAAAAAAACTTTTTTCACACAAGAAAAAAATTCCGTTTCTCGATGACAACATGGGTTAGATCTCGGTTAGCTTACCTGGAAGATGCACCTTTTCCTATCTGTTTCTGATTTTTCATGATCGCACAGGGCATGGGGCAAATAGAATACACATATATAAAAGAGTAGCAACCCGGAAATAAATAAAATAAAACCAAAATACTACTCTGCAAAAATTTAAAAAAAATGCATACTCAAGCTTTATACCTCTGAATCTAACTGTAATGGTCATATCTTGGGAAAACATAAACCTTTTTGAGTGAAACGAAAGTGTTCCTGACTGAAACGAGTGCTCCAGATTCAATGGAACAATCCTCTCAGCCCATAAATGTATGAAAGTGACATAAAATGGAGATGAGGCAACTCCGCTTCACATTCTTTATCTACAACAGGAGCAGGTCTTCAAATAGGCTCTGATACCATATTCGACAACACAAGTATTCCAACAGAGGACGAACACCTTCAGTAAATACTCACATAAGAATATCAAAGATCAACACACCGATGTTTTCACATGGTAAAACCCCTACGGGGAAACATCCACGGCCCCAACCAACGTGGCCACTTGGAGCAGTTTATTAATGCAAAGAAAAAGATTACAAAGATATTTTACAAGAGACTTTCTCACAATCGATCATCGACAAATGACCCTCCATGCTCTTTAAATAGAGATCATGGACTAATCGGGTTTTAAGCCACAAATCGATGGTCGTTAAGATCGAGGAGAGTATGAACCATTAGATCACTCTATGTCAGGAACATATCGTGACCATCGGATTTCCTAACTACAAATGCATACTAATGTATACTAAAGAAACACACTAGAAAACACACTTTTACCTAATGACACAATAGACCAAGTAGATCTTACTAACTCCTAAGTGTCTAAATATCCTAACATATTGGCATTTTTTGGTCTTAAATTCTGAAAATTTCCCCCCCTAATGGCTGGGGGGGCATGAATCGTGTATTGGTGTACAATCTCTTTGTATCATTTCTTGAAGATAGTGATATTTATGAGTTTTTAAATTTTGGGAAATCGTGCATATGGGAATGATAAATGTTTTCTCCTTCTCATAGCATAACTTTCATTGAAATGAAAAGATCACATCTTCATCTCTTTGCATAAATTTTGAGTCGGTCAAAACACCATATTGTCCACACCATTTTCCTTTTGAGTAACAATAGCCATAAAATAAAACGTTTATAAAAATTGATTAGACATTTTTGTATTTTTTGGTAGAAAACCTACATTAGATTAGTTGTAGCGCTTTGGAATAGGTGTGAAAGATAAGTTTCCAAAGCTGCAAACAAATATAGAATCTTGCATTAGGGAGCGGTGAAATCCACTTGCTACATTTTTTCCCGAGAAGCCCTTCTAACAAAAGGGTCAATCACGAGGTCGCATTGAGACTAGCGGAGTTACTCACCCTGCTTTGTTGGTCTTGGTGTAAAGATTGCATTTATTATGGGGGTCGCTTGAAGGTATACCCACAATGATGAGTGAAAGCCTTTTGAGTTTATTTCAGGCTAGATACCCTGCTCTTGCGCATTGATCGGACTATCGACTGTTTCCCCAGGAATCATTGTATTAATTGGTAACCTTGGTAGCCTATATCTTTAGGGTCTTTACACAAGGTGACTGTGGAGGGGAAAGTCTTCACGGTACCTGGAATCGACGTTGACCAAACTCACTCGGGCTCCTTGGAGGGTATACCCACGATTATGTGTGGGAGCTTGCACCAGGGTGTAAGTCCGTTAAGAAGGTCGTCAACGTAACTTTTACACCCGCTCTATCTCAACCCCTTCTTATATTTTTCTCGCGACATTGGATTTCATCACCAACTAGTGTGCTCATTGTGAGAAGGTTTTTTTTGCTTGCTTTCTTACTAGATTTTTAGCGTGTGTTGTTTGTTCTCCCTAGCTAAATCTAGGTTGGATTTTTATTTTAATGACGTCAGTTTCTGAAATGACCAATGAAGGAACCTTTGCTCCAGGGGAACCTTTTGTTTTTCCTTCTTACAGAAACATTATTCCTCCTCACATCGCTACTTTGATCCTTCCATCTCTCACAATTGGATTACCGGTATGGTTGTTTTCCACTCAGGTAATCCCAAATGTGCTTTGATCATAAGCACTTCCCCCCAAGACCATCAACCTCATGTTGATCCTTTTCCTTCTTCACCAGTAAGATCTTCTTCACCTTCTCCACTTGTAAGGTCTTCTTCAATTTCATCTTCTTTGTCGAGTGAAAGCTCTGAAGCTAGTAACTCGGTGGATAAGAAGAAGACGAAAAGGAAGAATAAGAAGAAGAAAAACAAAAAAGGATCTAAAACTCCATCCATTGCCGGATGTGTTGGAAAGAAACCAATTACTGTTGATTGTGTTGGGAGTGTTAATGATGTCAGGATCACCCAAACAACCCGTAAACCCAAGTACCCTTGCAAGCTTTGTAAGGGTAGCCATCTTCTTAAGGATTTCCCTGGTCTATCTAAGTTTATAGAAGTATGATATACACACCCTCTCCAACCCATGTCATTAGCCTCTAAACAACATGTTGATGATCTCCCGTCAACTAGTCAAAATACCCTTGGGAAAAAGAAAAGTAGAGTCAATTTTCCTTGTAGGTTATGCGGAGGGAGTCATCAAACTCACCTTTTCCCTCATATGGACGAAGCCTCAAAATTACTAGAAGACATGACTGTTTCACCGCCTCAACTTCCAGCTGCTTATCGCAAGCTTTCTCTCAGCCCACCTGTAGTTGATGGATTGATCAATCTGGTTCCCACTTCGGTCAGTTCGGTTGATCAGGTAGCCAATATGGTCATGTCCTTAGTTGAACTAGTTGACCAAGTGGTTGATCTGATCCCATCCTCGATCAATCCCACTCTCTCACTAGAGAGTGAAAACCCAGTGGTCGATCCGATTCCATCCTCGATCGAGCCCACTCTCCCATTAGAGAGTGCAACCCAAGCGGTCGCTTTGTTTCCACCCGTCGACCCCATTCTCCCCTTCGAGAATGAAACCCAAGTGGTCGATCTGATCTCGTCATCGGTCTATCCTACTCTCTCGCTTGAGAGTAAACCTGATACTGCCCACGTTTTTCTCGTTGATACAGATTCTACCATGTTAAGGGGTATTCCTCCTTCTCACGTGGAACCTCCTCCAAGTAATGAGGCCATCCTATTTAATTGGGGTGTGCTAACTGGACCTCGTCTTCCCTTTCACATTCATTTCCAAATTACTATACAGATTTGTGGTCAGGATGTTCCTCAGATGTTGATAGATGAAGGTGCGTTCATTAGTATTTTGTCCTCTATTGCTTGGCAGGCTTTGGGTTGTCCTTAACATGCGTCAGTTATGCAGAATCTATTATCTTTTAACAGAAGAACCAATCAACTTTTAGGGACCCTTCCTCGTTTTCCTGTAACTTTAGGAGGGAAAACTGTCTTTATTGACGTCATGGTAGTCCAAGACCCCTTGGATTTCTCTTTACTCCTTGGGCAGGATTATGTCTATGCCATGAAAGGTATTGTGTCCACTCTTTTTCATGTGATATATTTTCCTCATGATGGAATAATTGTGACTATTGATAAACTTTCATTCATCGGTCATGACTGGATTACCTCCCTAAACGATTCGTATATGCAAATGGTATCACCCCTACCACATGTTAATTATGTGGCATTGTCTCCCATGAATTCAGATTCTGATGATTTAGATATGGTAATTGACATGGTGATCTCTTCGATTGTGATTTTAGAGCCTGATCTCTTTACCCCTATCGCGGCCCTCGACATGTGTTCCTTCCAGAGTCTGTTTCTTCTATCGAGTGAAGATATCTTGGAGCCCATGACTGAGTTTTGTCCCTCGACATGGTGTCATTCCAGAGCATTGTCCTCTTGGAAGCCATGATCAAGAAGAAGCCTTGAGCATGGTTTTCTAATTTCAAGCTCATTAAAAAATGAAACCAGCCTTGAGCATTGTTTTCTGATTTCAAGCTTGTTAAAAAATGAAACCAGCCTTGAGGATAGTTTTCACGTCTCTGTAGAAACCTCATTAAAAAATGAAACATAGGTTACGAGGATAGCTTTATGTCTCTGTGTCAACCTCCTTAAAAAATGAAATAGAGGTTATGAGCATAGTTCATATTTCTGTGTCAAGCCCGTTAAAAAATGAAACAGAGGTCTAGGGATTGAACTTGGATTCTCGAGCATAGTTTTTCTTCTCTGTGGCAATCTCGTTTAAAAATGAAATAGATTTATTCCCCCTCTCTATTTGAGTCAAGTCCTTCGTCTAGTATTTGAAGCTTCATTTCATCTGCCTTTGGGTTTGAATGAAACGAAGTTTGGGGGGCAATGCTTCCAACCTCTGGACTTCATGCTGAAGTTGAACCACTAGTTTCTTAAGTTAGGGGATAAGTACCAACCATGTGAATCCGTGAACCATTTGTTGGGAGTCACAAGCATAGTTTTCCTTGGTTCAATCTTGTGTAAAAATGAAACCACCTTACCTCAAGCATAGTTTCCTCTGGTTCAAGATTGTGTAAAAATGAAACCAGGTCGAAGCATAGTTTTGTTTAGATTTTAAGCTTGTGAAAAAATAAAATCTATCCCAAGCATAGTTTTTTTTTTTTTTTTTAAGCTTGCGTAAAAATGAAAACAATCATGAGATTAGTATTTGTTCTTTCTCATGCTCATAAATACATGAGAATAAGTTACCGAGCTTAGTCTTTGTTCTTTCTCATGCTTGTAAATTAATGAGAATGTAACCAAGTAAACTTTTGTCACTTTTTCAGACTCATAAAGGTTATACGAAAAAGGAACCCCCTGGAGTTCCCTTTAAGTTCTTTTCAGATTCTCTAAACATGAAAAGATTTCCGAGCGATTTTGTTCTTTTCACACTCGTTAAATTATTAGAAAACACGTCTGTTGAGCGATAGTTTATCTCTTTTTTGGTTTCATTAGACTACTTTACGAAAAATGAACTGAGAGAGTTCTCTTTAAGTGTTTTTCAGACTCTCTAAACATGAAAAACCCCTTATTTTTCTTTCTTTGGACTCGTTAAACAAACATCGAAAGACCCATATGGGACCGAACCACTCCTTGCTAGGGTTCGTTAAATATACTCTGAAGGACTCATTTGAAGAATGATCTTACATCTACAAGCATATGTTATCCTCATCAAGATTGCATAAAAATAAAGAGGTACTTGCCAGAAATTGTGGGAGAAAAATTGGGAAAGAAATGTGTCTAAACCTGTATTCTATGGAAGAGTCACTTTTGAACATGACACCCTTTCACTCGCTTTGTGTCTAGGCTGGAAAATCCGCTTGTCTCTTGATCATACTCCTTTATAAGATTACAATTTGGTTTGTGATCCCTGTTGTTGGGTCAGTGTTTCCAAGACAATTGTCGTGTCGTCAATATGTTCAAAGAGATGTTCAACCCAGAAATCTTTCTATTACGTCGGCCATTTTTGCAGTCCTTAAGCCTTCTATTGCGTCGACCATCCCTGAGCTAGTCCTGATCACTTCTTACTATGATCTACATCAAATATTGTTACCTGTTTCATGTCATTGATGGGGGATACATTAAGGCCCTCCTGTGACGAGTCTTTTCCTGTCGACTTCAACTCATTATCCAAGAATTAGACATATTAACTAATTGGTACCTTGGGACTTGCATGCCTCAATGGAAGGTTTCCTCACTTTCGACAGTGGGTTTTCATTATTGACCCCTGATCGGGAGATTCCACTAAGTGTTCGACCTCAGATCATTGATTCACATTCGTTGGATTGTACTAGAGTACCTTAGGAGTCATTGACATTATTGGTGATTTCCCTCGCACTTGTTAATGGTATTCACTAATGACCGATAATCAAGTGGTTTCTACCATGTTCAACTTTAGCACATGTATTCGCATGGTTAGATTCATACTATAGAGTGGTGGAGATGAAGACTTTGGATCTTTTCTAACAGATTCAGGTTGCATTGGAGTGTATTCAGTTTATACTATTGCATAGATCCACATTGTATGTCTCGTGGCTATGTTCAAATTTGAGTCTTTAACACATAGATCCACAGTGTATTTTTGGTGGCTATGTTCAGATTTGAGTCATAATGGCATGGATCCACAATGTATGTTTGGTGGCCATGACTTGTATTACTTGACATGGATCTTTGCATGTCGACATTTATGCTTTGAGTCATTTGTATTATGAGTATGGGAGTGCCTACCTCAATGATGATATATTATTGTACTGTATTTCCTTGTTTGTTGAAAGGTTTGCGACCGACGTGTTCCTTGTTCCCTATACACAATCGACAAAGTATTTCAACTATCACTTTGTTCTAACTTCATACTTTGGGGGTCTCTCTGTTACACATTATTTTCGTCATCCCTATGACCGTTTATGATGTAAACCTATTTGTTTCCTTCAAAGGGGTCAGTGGCCTAAATTCCTAAAGAAAGAAGGGAGAAGAACTTTTACTGAGAGAAGAAGTTGTATTTTCTTTTGTAAAAACCCTATTAAAGAGGATTTCCACAGGCTGCACTATAGCTAGGGTGTGGAAATTTCTAGTTTCCGCAGGTTGCACTATAGCCAGGGTGAGGAAATTCCTGGTTTCTGCAGACTGCACTTGATCCAGGTGGATATCGGGGGCCACCCACCTTTTTCAAATGGCTCAAAACAGTTTTCTGGCCATTTTGGCAACTTACTATTTTTAGCAGGTTTTCGCTTCCGGGGCCATTTTG
>JZKD02S1646748.1:58862-78855 GCA_000966675.3 Picea glauca | reverse complement strand
TTATGGTTGCATCTCTGATATATTTCTGTTATATTACTGGATATACGCGATATCTCTGTGCATTTCATTATTATATCTCCGCTCTCATTTCGTGCCGAAAATAATCCGGATCAGCACTATAGCCAGGGTGAGGAAATTCTTGGTTTCTGCAGGCTGCACTATATTCAGGGTGAGGAAATTCCTAGTTTCCGCAGGCTACACTATAGCCAGGGTGCGAAAATTCCTGTACGTGGGAAAAATGAGTGTCTTCTCGATGCTTCTAGAAGGAGAAGCTTCTATGGTGAGGTGGCCTTTGAACGACTTGGATCTTACTCGCTTTCATGATTTACTAGGATCATCCTAACCTCCTCACCTTATCCTCTTCAACTTATAAAAGGAGAGGAGCTCTCATGGAGAAAGTTAGCTTGAGATTGATTGGGTTGGAAAGTTCTTGAATCTTTGAGATTAGAAATTTGGCTTGAAATTGTTAGCTTTGTATATTGGCTTTGGGATTTGCTTTGTCAATATAGATTGTGAGTAGCTATCAAATCCATGGTCTCAGTATCCTTGGAGCAAGAAGTGTGTGGGAAGCAAGGAACTGTTGGAAGGAACCTGACGACATCAAGGCATCTGGTTGTATTTTTCTTCCACATTATATAATACAGTGGCATGTTTCTTTCTCATAAAATCATTCTCATTTTATTACATGACTCCTTGATCACATGTTTAAGTTTTCATTGAATCTACTATTGTTGCTTTCACTTTGGTTAGTTTGTGTTATTGCATATTTGATCCCACAAGAGCACCAGAGTGAAGTAGGGACAACATAGATATAAGGAAGCGATATATTAAGGTATGTCATCCATTCCTTCGTTGATAGTAAAATCAATAATAGCAACTTAGGGAAAGCATCATGTCCTATCTTGTTTTGTTCTAGATCCAAGTGGATCTAGGGAGATTAGTTTATATCCGCATTCACCGATTTATCCTACAACACACTGCCACTTATGGATTGTGCTACCAAGGGAGACCAGGATTGGATAAAGTGGTGGAAATACATGGCTTTGTTGATACAGAATGGGTTGGAGATATGGATTGCAGAAGATCTAAAATTGGGTATGTATTTAACCTATTTGGAGGAGCAATCAGTTGGATGAGCAAAAGACAGGCTGTAGTGGCACTCTCAACTACAGAAGTTGAGTACATGGCAACAACTCATGCAAGAAATGAAGCGATATGGTTACATAGATTATGTTAAGGTATTGGGTTGGTACAACAAGTAGTGAGATTAGATTGTGATAGTCAGAGTGCAATATTCCTAGCAAAGAACCCAACTTATCATTCGAAGAAAAAACATATTGATGTTCAGTATCACTTTGTGAGAGACATGGTTGAGGAAAAGAAGGTGTTGCTGGAAGAGGTTGACACTTTGAAGAATGTTGCAGATTCATTGACAAAGTTTGTGAGCACAGAAAATTTCTCCTGGTGTAGAGTAACAATGGGCATTGCTTCCCTGGATTGTTGACTATATAATCCGGTGGACCCCTGGATGCAAAGAAAACAACAAGTGGGAGAATGTTGGGCCTGTGTTATATTCTTTGGATGTGTCTGTGTGTGTGGATGCATCGGATTCGACAACTGTGTCTCACGATCCCTCCTATTTTTAGTGGTTTTCTAAATTAATCTGGGATTAAGGTATTAGGGTTTTGGTATCTACAGAATACCTAAAAACATTGTATATATTGTATGGTGAATGGTGAAATTTGATATAATGAATATAACAAAGGTTTTCCCCGGTTGAGGGTTTCCGGTATAAATCTCTGTGTACTATGTGAATGAGCCATTGATTAATTTATGTTTTACTTAAGAATCTATATGCATTCCTTTACTTCATTGGTTTAAAACTTATAGATATTAAGTAACATATATATAAAATTGTAATTAATTAAAACCATTTATGAAATGGCCACTCCATAAACAAATGAGAGAGGTATGCCACTCAACATGTGAGGGAGAGTTGTGAACTAAATAATATGTTGAGTTGACTTTAGTGTCTGTCAATGAGTGTCTAGATCTCTCTATATCACTAGATCACTAGTATGGTGCATTAGTTACCCATGTAGTCTATATCTATTGTAAATTATTTACTCTTTGAGTGTGGAATATGATTACTATAAATTATTTCATTATTTCCTTCATTTTTTGTCTCTTCTCTTCACACAATTGCATGTTGTGTATGCTTCATTGTTATCTATATCTTTTGTGCATGTATCTCGAAAAATCTACATCAACCACCTGATTCTTTTTTCCTTTGATATGTTTAATTTCAAAGTCATATTCACTAAGAAATTCAAGCCATCTAGTTTGTCTGGAATTTAATGTGGGTTGTCCAAACAAATGTTTTAGACCCCAATGATATATCCTTTGGCACCATTGTAGGAGAATTGACGTCGACATTCACTTCTAGGGAAAATACCCCAACTATGGTGACTCTGTATTTGATCCAACCAACTCTATGGAGCAACGATTTGACAAGGATTAATGATGTTGACCCCAACTTAATCAACTTAACCATCCTTAAGGAGAAACGTTTGAAAGGACTTGTTGAGGCATCAAAGATAATTTTCCATTTGCGATGAGTGTATCAATGCTTGGTTGTATATGTTCAATAACCTAATCATCATAGTAGGAACACCAATTCCTTCTTCACAAACAACAATTACAAAGTCATAAAACAACATTAAATTGCTAACTGAATATTTTTCTTACTATAAATATAGAGGAAGAGGAGACAAAAAAAACCAAAAGGACAAATTTAGTCCTATTAGGGTTGAATGCAAATACTAAAGATATGGGTGCACTAAGATTTGTAAAATTTGTGATAGAGAATTATGGATAGAAAATGGTAATTTATATTTGTAACTCTTCATTTTCATTGAAATTAAATTGTTGGGTGCATTAAGATTTGTGATAAAGAATGATGGATGAAAAATGGTAATTTATATTTGTAACTTTTTATTTTCACCGAAATTAAATTGTTATTGAAATCAATTCTTTTCATCTTCAAAATCATTTTCACTTAAATCAAATTTGTTAGTGAAATTAATTCTTTTCATCTTCAAAATCATGATATATCTTTATATTGTTTATAAAAATGTAATAATTAACTATAAATTTATTTTATTCTTCTATTGCAAAAAATAAAAGCATACTTAAATAAATATGCTAGTTGATTTTAAATTAAGTAAATATTTAGTAAATAAAAAAGAAAAATAGCTAATAAATTTAACTTGTAAAGCAGACTCCAAATTTTTTTAATGAGCAAACATAACACAAACCCACTGTATGGGGTGGTAGTTGGAACAACTATCGAGAATTATTAATTTGTATAGCATCTTCCCACCGAACTTCTAAAAAGTTTCTAAACAAACAAAAGACTTACCCTATCATGTGGGGTAGTAGTCGAGAGAACTATTGAGAATTATTAATTGTGGCGTAGTAGTTGGGATAAATGTTGAGAATTATTAGTTTCAAGGAAATAAATATCTTAAGATAACGTGGCATGGCTTTTTAAGTGCAACGCTAATTCGTTCTCTTCTTTGATAATAGCAAAGTGAATAAAAAAGTTTAAGAAAATTTTAAGTAAGAAATTTTAAATCACACTAATAAAATAGGGTTAAGACCCTTTCCATTCTAATCCCTACGCGTAGACATATAACCTCAAAATACTTTTTAGAAAGCTGTTATAATATCTTAGGTCAATCCATGTGAGCTGTTCTCCATAATATCATAAATACAAGAAGAAATGATTTGTGCAAAGCAACCAAAGGAATCATCTTTTGAAATATGACCGCACATGTCACGTCCACTCACGCGCGTAATGCGTGGTGAGTGGCCGACCCACCATATGGGGCTGGTAGTGAGATGCTTAAACTACAGTAAGGACTTTGAAGTTGGTTTGGTGATCGAAATAATAAATCAGCTAGATTTGCAAGTATCCAGAGAAATACAGATCAACAAAAGCCGAGCGAATTAGCCGTAGGCTGGGATCATTTGCTGCTACGAACTTTGCATACGATGTATTGATAAACCAGAGTGGACCTGACTGCAAAAAGACCTTGGCCAAAGATCTCTACCATCGCCTTTGAATACACGGATTGCGAGTATTTCTCGACCAGGAGTAATTGCAAGAGGGGGACAGCTTAACTTCTCAAATCGAAGGCACTATTCGAACAGCCTCTATCCATATAGCTATTTTCTCCTCAAGATATGCAGAATCAAATTGGTGTTTGAATGAGTTGCTTCTCATGTTAGAGTCGAAGTCGACCATTCTTCCCCTCTTCTACGCTTTCAAGCCTTCAGATCTTCGTTGGAGAAATGGAGTATATGATTGAGCTCTGCGGGCAGAAAACGCTTGACTATCAAACTCATCGAGATACGCCACGATATGAGTCCGACACTATTGGAAAAAGGAGGAAGGCTCTTTATGATGCTGCTGATATAAGCGGCTTCGAATTGGAGAAGTATAATGGGTCAGAGATCCTAATCTCCCATTTATTAGTTTTATTTAATTTGTTGGATTGATACGTATAATATGACACTTTATGTAGCCATTTCTGAATAGCAATTGTACTTTGAATATTGTTCAGTGACGAGAGACAGCTCCTCGAACAGGTCGTGGAAGGAGTGCTTTGGATGAGAAAGTGAAGATTTTGAAAGGAAAAAGTTATTTCTTCAGAAAAGCTAGAGTTATAGGAATTGTGGGATGGGGAGGGGTTGGAAAAACAACCCTTGCAAAGGAAATCTTTAACCGTCAGATATCAAAATTACAATCGATCTTGTTTTTTATTTGATGTCAGAGACAAATTTTTAAATTCCTTGGAAAGTATGTTTTTTAAGGACTTGGATCAATTGAATAAGCAAATATACAACACCGATGAAGGTATAGAGAAGCTCAGAAGGTATCTGCCATCTTCTCGCACTATCATCATTTTAGATGATGTGGATCATATTCAGCAGATGGATGCACTATTTTCGTCAGTTAAGGATATCCTTCATTCAGGTAGCTTAATTTAGTTACATCTCACAATAAGGATGTTCTTACAAGGTCGGGAATTGTACAGTCTTCTATTTACAGGTTAACCGGACTGGATCCACAACACTCAAAACAGCTCTTTTGCTTGCACGCCTTCCACCAATCTCATCCTGTTGTAGGATTTGAAAAGGTCGTTAATGAGTTTTTGAATGCCTGCAATGAATTGCCGTTATCTCTCATAGTGTTTGGGGCGCATCTGCATGGAAAAAATGATTTGAAGTGTTGGGAAGCCCAGTTTCGCAAAATCTCCAAAGCACTTCCTACGGAAATCCAAAGAAGGCTTAAAATTACCTACGACAGTCCAGATGAAGAGGAGAAACATATATTCTTAGACATTGTCTGTTTCTTTATAGGAGAAACATATATTCTTATACATTGCCTGTTTCTTTATAGGAGAAGAGGGATAAGGCCATAATAGTATGGGACGGATCAGGCTGGAAGGAGAGCTGGGTCTAGACATGACCACCTTAGAGATCTGGGAAGAGACCTAGATGAAAAAGAACCTCCGAACTGTTGGCGTCGTCTTTGGCGCTCAGCAGACAACCTTTTTAATTTGTCCGAGCAAACAACTGTACGTATTTTGAAGCTTTAGACCGACTTTCAAAAATATTGTTATGCTCTCAAGTTTTGAATTTTTACTTGTTTGTCTGAGTGTGCTTGTGTTGTCAAGATGGTCTGTAAGTTTTCGAATTCTTCCACCAATTTGCATAAATATAAATCCTGTTTTAGGTACAAGGAATTAGCATGGTTCCCAATTACGGTTCAGAATGGTTACCACAATAGTTAAAATGCTTTGCAGAGCTCACGGGCAGGTTGCAACCGCTTAGGGCTGAAGGTCATTGGCTTTCCCAGTCACCACCACTAATATGGCTATGCTAGGATGACTGTCCGTACTCCTCCCTGTAGAAAACGGAGGCAGATGGAGTTCGGGTTTCGGTTCTTACAAACACCCGACACAAAAAAACAAAACAACTATTCCCGAACGCGACTAGGCTTTGGGCCCAGCACTTAGGGGTCGGAGTTTCGGAGTTTTGAAAACAAAAGAACTCCGCGCCCTCCAACAAATAACGCTGCGAGAAATGCTTTTAAAATTGCCCAAGATTACAATCAGTTTCAGGTATTTATGAAAACACTAACAAAAATTCCCTAATTAATAAGATATAACAAAAATTGCCCCTTCGATCATAGGAAAGATTTAATTAAGGCGGTAATAGTATCTCATGGCCTTCAAAGGTTAGGGCGGCCATCACTTGAGCTTTTTGGGAAAACCAGTAAAACGGTGTTTAATCCTCGACTCTGAAGGGTCAAGATGGCCACCGATGCAGGGGTGAAATGATTACTATCTAACATACTCCCTCTTAATCATTTCAAAACAAAACAGAAACATGGAATACAAGATTGTTGTTAACAATGCATTACAGCCTATAGACCCCAATATTATCTCTACGAATTTAAAAAAATTCATTTCCCAAAGGTTTTGTAAATATGTCTGCAAATTGTTCTTCAAACCTGTAGAACTGGACAAAAAATTATTTACCATTTACCAGCTCACGAATGAAATGATACCTCGTATCAATGTGGTTACTCTGCTTGTGAAAAACGTGATTCTTTGACAGTGCAATGGCAGATTTATTATCATGGACAATCTGAGTTGCACCATTCTGCTCATGCAATAATTCATTCAAGATTATTCTCATCCATACAACTTGACATGCAGCTGTTGTTGTTGCAACATACCCTGCCTCAGCAGAAGATAAAGTCACTATGGGTTGTTTCTTTGATGCCCATGCCACTGCTCCAGATCCAAGACTGAACACATAACCATATGTGCTCTTCCTATTATCAATGGAACCTGCAAAATCACTATCAGTATATCCGATCAGCTCAAAGTTCAAGTTTGATGTGTATCGGATACCAAAATCAGTTGTTCCTGCAATGTATCACATGATCCTCTTTCCTGCTTGCCAATGAGTACTCTTCGGAGTCTCCATGAATCTGGAAATTAAACTCACAACAAATATAATATCAGGTCTCGTTGCTATTAAATACATAAGGCTTCCAACCAACTTCTTATACAGAGTTGGATCAACATAAGATCCCTCATCATATTTGCTAAGTTTAGTATGAGTTTCCATCGGTGTTGCAGTTGGTTTACAATTCAACATTCTAAACCTTTTCAATACTTCATTTGCATATTTAGTTTGACAAATGAAAATGCCATCATCGGATTGATCCACTTCAATTCCAAGAAAATATTTCATCAATCCTAAATCAATCATCTCAAACTCTATTTTCATGGCATTTTAAAAATCATCTACAGATAGATCTCCAGTAAAAATCAAGTCATCAACATACAGACATACAATCAAAATTTTACCTTCTTGGTTTACCTTTGTATACATAGTTGATTCACTTGAACTTCTGTTGAATTCAACACTAATCAAGTACTCATCAATCCTGCTATACCAAACTCTGGATGCCTGCTTCAATCCATATAAAGATTTCCTTAACTTGTAAACTTTGTCTCTATGCTTATCAATCTCATAACCTGGAGGTTGTCTTACATAAATCTCTTCTTCCAAACATCCATTCAAGAATGCAGACTTAATGTCCATCTGATGCATGATCCATTTATTTTGAGCTGCAATAGCTAAGACCATCCTCATTGTGTCAATTCTTCCTACATGAGCAAAGGTTTCATTGTAATCAATACCGGGTTGCTGACTAAACCCTTGAGCTACAAGTCTTGCCTTGTACTTTTCAACTTCACCTTCTGCATTCAGCTTAGTCTTATAAACCCACTGAACACCAATATTGTTCTTACCTTTAGGTAAATTGACAAGATCCCAAGTGTTATTTCTTTCAATGAAATCAATCTCCTCATCCATTGCTTTTATCCAGACATCCTCTTTAGCAGCTTCATCAAAACTTACAGGATCACATGCCATTAATGCAAAATTTGAAACCTGATCTACTTCTTCATTCCGATCATATAATTATCTTAATCTTCTAGTCTTCTGACCTTTAAATCTATATTTTAATGAAGCTAAAGTAGGATTCGATTCACTACTTACCTGTGAATCTGTTTGATGTCCACCATGTCCAGATGACTCACCACGCTCATGAGTTCTGGGCATTCTAAATTGAGATGGGATGATATTTGGTGCTTCCCTTTGAGGACTTCTCGTTGTAGGCGTATGTGCATGTGGAATCAACTGTCCACCTTCTTCAGCTTGCTCAGCTCCATCATCATCTTCATGGTGTAACACAACTCCCTCTGAAACACATTTATCAATACTTCCATCCCAGGCTTCCTCTTCTTTAAATTCAACATCTCTGATGATTACATACTTCATGGCAATGGGATTGTAGAGTCTATATTCCCTAGAATCTTCACTGTATCCAACAAAGATACATCTCTCGCTTCTGTCATCCAACTTCCTCCTCATTTCTTCAAGTACATGCGCATATGCTACACATCCAAAAATTCTAAAATAAGAAACATTGCAAGGCTTACCATCCCAGACTTCCTGAGGTACACGATTCCTCACGGTTTTGGTCGGACTTCTATTCAAGATATAGACAAAGAAAACAATCGCATCTCCCCAATATTCATTTGAAATATGTTTCTCTTTCAACATGCTTCGAGCCATATTGATGATGGTTCGATACTTCCTTTCAACCACTCCATTATGCCGTGGAGTATATCAAGCAGTTAATTGCCTTTTAATTCCACGAAAAACACAAAATTCAATGAATTCATTCAGTTTATACTCACCTCCTCTGTCAGACTTCAAGATCTTAATGGTTCAACCACTCTCATTCTCAACCATAGACTTAAACCTTTTGAAAACTTCAAAGGCTTCAGATTTCTACTTCAACAAATACAACCAAGTCTTCCTATTGAAATCATCAATAAAAGTCATAAAATAAGCACTACCATTCAAAGAAGGTGTTTGCATAGGTCCACACAAATCCATGTGGACAATGTACAATGGAGATTTTGCTATGTAGGAAACACCTGAAACAAATTTCTCTATGTGATGCTTCCCAAGTATACAACTCTCACAAGAGCTTGCAGGTTGTTAATACAGGGCAACCCCTTTACCATCTGCTTCTTCTGTAATAGATCTAAGCCACCAAAATGTAAATGACCATATCTCAAATTCCATAACCAAGATTCATCTAAACTTCTATCTTTATAAGCATTCAAAGAACCATTCAAATCATTTTTCATAACAAGTGGAAACATTCTATTCTTGGTCATATCTACTCTTGTAATCAATTGTTTGTTGGGTAATTTATCATAGATTGTACATACCTTGTTCTTGAAGAACACTCTGTACTTTTTTTCCATCAGTTGTCCAACACTAATAAGATTGCATTTTAAACCATGCACGAAATAAACATCGTCAATATTTATTCTCTGATTATTCTTAGTGTAAACTGGAACTACACATTTACCATTAACTGTAACCTTATAGTCATTTCCCAGTTTTACTTCAGACTGAATACTAGTATCAATAGAAGAAAATAAATTCTTATTACCGGTCATGTGGTTACTGCAACCACTATAAAAAAACCAAATATCATTAGCACTTTTCAGAGTGACCTTACAAGTCAAGAACACAGGATTTTGATCATCCTCAGACTCATTTGTAATATGTGCAGACTACTCTCCATCATCTGCCTGCTTCTTCCAACATTTGTTAGCAAAATGCAAAAACTTCTTACAATAATAACATTGTACTTTAGATTTATCACACCTTTGATTTTCTTGCTACCAGGGTTTGTTGTTGCTTCCTCTTAAATTAGGAGGATTTTGCTGAGACTTCTCCTGACATTCTGATTTAGTTTCGTTGTCCCTTCGACTAGAAGATTGACCTCCTCTTACACGATTATAAGACCTTCCTCTGCCTCTACATCTCGTAACATGCAGTTGGGATTTGAAAGCACACTCCATTGATCCTTCTTCATATCTAGATATCTTAGATTCATGAGCAACAAGAGAACCAATTAACTCATCAATATGCATTTGACTTAAATATTTAAATTCCTCTATGGATACAACTACAGGTTCAAACTTCTTGGGTAAACTTCTCAGCACTTTCTCAATAACTCTATTATTCTGAACATCATCTCCATACCGCCTGAGCTGGTTCACAACACTCATCACTTGAGTCATGAAAGTATCAACACTTTCATTATCCTTCATCTTCAGATTTTTGAAGTCCCTTCTTAAGTTCTTCAACTTGACTGTCTTCACCTTGGACACACCTTGATAACAGGTTTCAAGGATGTCCCAAGCCATCTTCGAAGATGTAGCACTAGAAATCTTCGTAAAAATGGATTCATTTAATCCTTGATGGATTAATCCAAGAGCCTTGTTATCCTTTTTCCTGGTTTCCTTCAACAAAACATGGTCAACATTAGAGAGAGCCGGTTCTACTGCTACATCAGCTGACTCAACATAACCATCAATAACATAGGTCCATAAATCTTGAGAACACAAAATCGTCCTCATTCGAATGTACCAAGAGTCATATGACTTCTCACTCAGGACAAGAACTTGAACCTGAGAAGAAGTACTACTAGATGTAGCCATTTATATAAAAAATTGAAAGGAATCAAATAAACGTTCGCGCAGGAAAAAAAGAGGGTAAAATTGGGCACCAACAGGAACTACCTGCACTGAACTGAGCAAATAGCAGAATGGAATGCATGCTCCGATCCCAAATGTAGAAAACGGAGGCAGATCGGAGTTTGCGTTTCTCCTTTTACAAACACCCAACACACAAAAAAAAAAAACCAACTATTCCCGAACGTGAAACACGAACAGGCTTTGGGCCCAACACTTCGGATTCGGAGTTTTGAAAACAAAAAAACTCTGTGCGCTCCAACAAATAACGGTGCGAGAAATGCTTTCAAAATTCAACAGAGAGAACCCCTGTGAATACCCAAATAACAACTTATATTCAATGTGCTTTTAAATATGCCCAAGATTACACAAAAATTCTCTAATTAATAAGATAGAACAAAAATTGCCCCTTCGATCTTAGAAAAGATTTAATTAAGGTGGTAATAGTATCTCGTGGCTTTCAAGAGTTAAGGCGGCCACAACTTGAGCTATTTAGGAAAAACCAGTAAAACAGTGCTTAATCCTCAAGTCTTGAAAGGTCAAGACGGCCACCGATGCATCATATTATTCAGGGGTGAAATGATTACTATATGACACTCCCGACCTTTATGGATACCAATGCATAATTTAAGAGTTTTACAAATAAATGGGAGTGAATTCGAAACAATCTGCACACATGAATCCCAGGTAATCATTTAATCATGTTTTCTTTGTCTAAAGTTGTGGTTTTGCTTTTGCCTTGTAGAAATTTCTTTGCTGGCACAATGCAAAAAGGCAGACATCCATGGTCAAACCCACTTTGAAAATGTGAACATTCCAGGCACTTGTGCAGATGAGGGAGTTGGATATTAATGCTAGCCTTTTCAATATTCCAAAGACCATTGGGATGTTGAAGCATCTCGAAAAATTTGTCCTGCACCGCAAACAATATGAGCCAGTTGGTCTGAAAACTTTGCCTGATGAATTTTGTCATCTGGCATCCTTGAAACACTTGGAGTTAAGTAACTATTTTGATATGGAGTCGCTGCCAAATTCCTTTGGTAACTTAACGAACCTCCTAACACATTGACTTGCACGGGTGCACCCATTTGCAGAGACTTCCAGATTCCTTTGGGAACTTAGTGAATCTCCAACGTATTAAGTTGTACCTCTGCTTAGATTTGCAGATGCTTCCAGATATTAACGAACCTCCAAGTCATTGATTTGAGTTGCTCCAAATTGCGAAGGCTTCCAGACTCTTTTGGAAACTTAACGAACCTCGAAGACATTGACTTGAGCTGCTGCTCCCATTTGCGGATGCTTCCAGATTCATTTGGCAATTTAACGAACCTCAAATACGTTGACTTGAGTTGTTGCTCCTATTTGCAGATGCTTCCAAAGGAATTTGGAAACTTAGTTAACATGCGACACATTAGCTTGTCTAACTGCCCCCAGTTGCAGATCAATATACACTCAGATTATTTCATCGTTATCTAGAGATGTTTCTAAATTCAGACCAACATTTCATTAAATTTGAAATAATCTGAGTGTAAGTTTTTTGGAGACGTGATTACTTCGAATAATCCACTATAAATATGTTTTTACAGTGTACCATTTATATAAATTGTGTATTTCTATAATTGAAAGTGCAAATAATTTTTATTTTTATAAATACTTTTATTCATTAATTAATTTTTAATTTTTGTTTGAAAGGAAAATTCAAAATACTATTAAATACAAATTAAATACAAATGGATATAATTTTTTTATTATTATTATTAATAAACACACAAAATATTATTAGTAAAATATAATAGTTACATTATTTAATATAATATTAATTTTTTCTTACAGTAAATCTTACATTGGTGACACAAATCAAGTTTAACAAGCATGGCCACAATGGAATTCACAAGTAATGTAATTAGCATTGTCACGATGACAACTTTTTGTAATTGCATAGTTAAGTTCATCATAGCAAACATATTTTTCATTCTAATAGTCTATAATTATTATGTTTCTTCCATCATAAATAATTTTAAAGATTTCACAAATTTTCATTATTTAAAGGTTTGATATATATATCTGAATTTCTAATACTAACATGAACTTTTCTATTTTCCAGTAGGTATCCTATGATAATCATCTTGTGTTAGAATGATCTTAAAGTGCTTTCTTTTTAACAAGGTTATCTCAAATAAAAATTACCAAAATCTCATTCACATTGAATTTTTTAATCATTGTAAATATAAAATAAATCTGTGTACTTGTCTCAATGTTTAAATTTATTAGCATTGATTTGTTTTGTAATGACATTTTATAAGTTTAACTTAATAATAATTCATTTATATCAAATATAATCAATGGTTTGTTTAAAAAATCTCTTTTATATGCAAGCAAATAAATGGAACACATTGATTAAAATTATTATTTATACACTGCAATATTATTAAGTAAATCTAATATAAATATGGTATGGATTTTTTCAAAAACAACATCAACATTTATGATTGATAAATAAATGAGGAATTTAAAGATCACTACTTTTGGTCTCTATTCTAGTGTCAATTTCTCTTCCTTCAAAATTGATTATGAGAACTATGTTCTTGATATAAATTTGAGTGCAAAACTACTCTTCATGATGAGAGGTATGACCTATTTTTTGGTGTAACGTGCATACATCAACCATCTAATAACACAATAGTAATAAGGTCACTAAAAACCAAGACTCTATAAGTACTCTACGACTAAGAACTTTTCCTTTAGTGTAACTCCTTTGCATGTCGATATCCAAATGAACTATATCTCTCAACATTCTTGAGATTGAGACACGATCATGGTTCGATGTTTGTGTTCAATGTTAATTGTAGTGTTCTTTCCATGCCAATGTTTATAATAGAATAACCTATTATAGATGGTTCCTAAAATCGTTTCCAAGTTTATCTTCAATCAACTAGAAGAATAATTATCGCTACCCTCCTTTTATCATAATGACACTACTCCTTCAAAGGAAGTACTATCCAACATAGAGTTGGGTGCTTACCAATTTTAATTATAAAATTGGGTTTACTTGTAATCTATGAACTTTAAAGCTTACTCGTTGAAAGGACAAGTCACAATTCAAGCCTTCATGTGGTTATACTCAAATCCAAATTCAACCTAAATATTTTTCAATAAAACATACATGTAGATATTAAGTTAGTTATATATATATATATATATATATATATATATATATATAAATAATGGTAATTAATTAAAATCATTTATGAAATGGTCTCTTCTTACACAAATGAGAGAGGTATGTCACTCAACATGTGAGGGAGAGTTGTTAACTAAATATGTATGTTGAGTCGAATTCATGGGAATGGAGTAAGAAAACATCATAATTCCCACTGCATTGCTCCAACACTTACCCATCTCACCAATAAGATGACATGCCCAACAAGCAATCTGATCTCGTCATGAATGAAATAAATGCTTCTTAGACATGCATACATTTGTACATCCCCAAGGAATAGAAGCCAGTCCAATGCCATGATGTGTACATTTTATACAACTTATGTGTCGACTTATGTACAACCTATCAAGGGTGAATAGACATATGTAATACCTTCTAGGGAGTGTGGAAATAATGCATGATCATGGCTTCAATAGTTATAAGGATTCAATAGTCACAAGGCTTGAAAAACATAATTAGAAACTCATATATTAATTTGCAATGGCTATGTCGAGACAACCTTTGATCTCAAATACGAGAGTATGATGAACAATGGGCATTACAAACTTGTTGGCATTCTTAAATTCCTCACAGGAAATGAAATTCCAAGTAAATTCAACATAACTACAACTAGGAATTCTTCATTAGCACCATTGACACACTTAGAACAAAATATTAACCATAAATAAGGGAAACATATAAATCACATATAAGAGAATTCTTACTGGAAATAAAATCAATCACATTATGGAAAAATATATTTTACCCTAGAAACCCAAATAGGAAAACCAACTTTGAATGATTTCTTAGTTTTAAGTTCGGTAATATCTATTTACAATGCATTTCATGGTTGTATGTCCATTCAACAATTCTCTTTTTCATTCTCTTCCCCTTGAAAAAAACCTTTGAGAGTGAAAATACAAGAATAAATAAGGAGAGATGATGTAATAGGGAGGCCAATAGGCCTAACCTTTCATTCCCCATTGCTTAGTGTTTTCTTTCCTATTTTTATTTTATGTTTTGTTTAATTATTGTTTTTCTTCTTTTTTCTCATTTACTTTTACATTTGCATTATATTTTTTATATTTTGTTTGTTTTATCTAACCTTCATTAATTGTCAAATTACATTTGCAGCTACTGAGTCTTACATTCATTCACTTGTTTGGATCCATTTCAGATCACACCCCCCTATTGAGATGGATTTTGGTCTCCAAAATCTTAGAGGAAACCAATCTAAATCAATGTGCCTCCTATTTTCTCCTCTAGCACATGGTTTTCACCCTAGCTCCTAGATACTTCTTTGACTATGGCTATGGATTTGGATCATGGATTTGTCTACCGTCTCTAATTCTATCTATGTATCTATATTTGGTTCTTGGATTGGTTGTTATAATTAAAATACAAAAGTATATTCATTGACTCTAAGCTATGAGCAATCCCCATATTTGAAATGTTCAATCTGAATTAGTTTCCATCTTCAATGTGTAGGTATCTTGCATTCTCAGACTTGGACATGGTCTATCTCAGTAGCCAATGAAAACCATTTCAAATTATGGTATGTTCTTATTCAGTATGATCCCAATAGCTATGCCATCATGCAACAGTTCCACAAAAGGAAGTGTGGACTACCCTCTCCTGCTCAGATCAATTTCATCACAACATGGAAACAATTATATGTTGTTTCACATACTTTTATGACACTCCATATATATAGTAATGTCAATAACATGACAATCTTTTGTGTGCAACACATCTCCATGAATTATCCATCCTCTATTTACTACCTAGTTGCTCCAATAGTTCATTAATTAGTAAGCTAGTTCACTGGTTGGTGAGTCATTCTTCAAAAAGGTTGCAACAAATGAAACCTCAAACCATCCTTCATATCCATCTATGCTCTCTCCTACTTCCACCGAACCACTTCTTTATTTGTTGGTGAGGTTGACATCTTGTGCTACTATAACTTCTTAGAAAACTTCTACTTCTTGTGTTGGGGATCAAAGGAACTCTTTACTCTTCACTTCCCACATTCTTCTCTTGGTTATGTGGTTGTTGTGGTGAATCTCCAGACAAGTTCACCAACACCTTGTCTCCCAATGTCTACTCAACTTGAAGTTGTGGAAAATTTTCTTAGAAAGTACAATAGCTACAACATTTATGGAAAGAGTTCAAAATCTACACTGCTTCCCCAAGATTATTGTAAGTGACATAGATCCGATTTTCACACGA
Organism: Picea glauca; assembly: GCA_000966675.3. Classification (NCBI taxonomy): domain Eukaryota; kingdom Viridiplantae; phylum Streptophyta; class Pinopsida; order Pinales; family Pinaceae; genus Picea; species Picea glauca. The sequence continues at coordinate 62,715 of JZKD02S1646748.1, read as the reverse complement.
AAATTTTGGACTGAATTATTTTCTTGTTGGGGTAGCCAATTATCTCACAATTCGTCTTACCACCCTCAATCCGATGGGAAAAGTGACATTGTGAATAATTGTCTAGAAGGATATTTTCGTTACTTTGTATCCGATAAATAGTCACAATGGGTCAAGTGGTTTCCCTTGGAAGAATGGCGGTACAACAAATCCTTCCATACTTCATAAAAAATGTCACCATTTCTGGCACTTTATGGATACCATCCTCCATCCATTACATCATCCTTGAAAGGGAATACAAAGGTTAAAGTAGTGGAGGACCATATAGGGAACCAAAAATAGGTTCTGAAATTATCAAAGGACAACTTGGTTATGGCACAAAATAGGATGAAACAATAAGAATATCAACATCGCAATGAAAGGGAATTTGAAGTGCAGGATTGGATAGTTCTGAGGCTACAACCATACAAATAGATGCCCCTCAAGCAACAAAATAAGGAAAATAAATTAGCAGCTAAATATTATGGCCCCTATAAGGTTTTACAAAGGAATGGAACTATGGCTTACAAATTGGAGTTGCCTCCATCTTCATGTGTACATCCATTCTTCCATGTTTTTTTCTTAAAGAAGGTCATCGACAACAAGATTTGAATACAAACTATTTTACCAGAGATCAATGAATAAGGAAAAACCATAATAGAACCAGAAACAATCCTTGAAACAAGAATTAAGTAGGTTCTTCGTACAAAAGCACTCGTGGTTAGTCAAGTGTTGAGGAAAACACTTGTTTGAAGGGGAGGGGCTTATTAATCCCTATGAAAAGCCCCATGTTATGTATAAAACCCCTTATTAAGCCCTATATATTGAATTATTACATTCTATTGTTATATGTGTGGGTTGGATAGAACCCTTCATTACACCCTTTCATCATAATTGTACCTCTCTCTCTCTCTCTCTCTCTCTCTCTCTCTCTCTATATATATATATATATATTATAAAATAGTAAACAAGAAAATAAAAACCAAGAATTTGTGAGTACTCTATCAACGAGAACTATAAATTTAGTGCAAATCCTTGGCATTTTGATATCCAACTGAACTAGATCTCTCAAGATTCTCAAGGCTAAAACACCATCATGGTTCGGTGTGCATGTTCATTTTTTATTGTAGTGGTCTATTTCTAAGCCAATATCAATTGTAGAAGAAGATATTATAGATGGTCCTTGAAACCAATGCCAAGCTTCTCTTTAATGAACTAGAACAACAATTATGGTTATCCTCCTCTTAACATAATAACACTACTCCTTCAAAGAAAGTACTATCCAACATAAAGTTGGGTGCTTATCAGTTTTAATGTTGAATTGGGTTTACTTGTAATCTATACTTTAAAGCTTACTCATTAAAAGGAAAGTCCCAATTCAATCCTTATGTAACACCCTGTTTTTCTCGATAATTGTAATTATGACAAGACTTCACATAATTGTGATTATGAAGCTTGTAATTATGTTGAGATTAATGAAAACACTAGACAACTAAATGAGAGGGAAAATATTTGAGAGTATTGGCCATGATGTCACAAGAGGGAAATGATGGAGTGGGATGGAAGAGGTGGATCAATGAGGTGGAGTGGATAATGAATAAAACATGAAGCTTGCTTAAAACTTCAACCTGCACCTACAAATTGAATACTACGCACTTACTTGAAACTGTAGGAGACTACGCAAAATGTTAATGAGGAAACCGGATTAGTGGTTGAGGCAGTTAATACTGCTGACAATCCCGATCTCTTGAGGAGATGAGGGTTCAACTCAATATCCTAACGAACAAGACACCCATGGATTTTTCCTTTTAGTATTACGGACCTGAGATAATAGGTTGTGTCTACAGGAAGTCACGGGAATCCCAAGGGATTGGGGGAAGAAGAGGCCAAAGGTGGAAAAACATCACCAGAAGAGAAAGAGGGAATAAAAGAGGAGACGTTGTTGTAGGAAAATCTCCCTGTGGACAGGTAGATAGCCTCTAAGAGCTTGACCCTAACTCTAGACAGAAAATGCTTAACGTGGACACTGACTTTCTTTCAAATCTATCTAAACTAACACATGAGAAGGAAGGATGACAAAAGTACCTCTTTATCAACGTTTGTCCCTGCACGCTCCTAGTTGCACTTCGATCCTTTGCTTCTCATTGGATCCTATGGACAAAACAAGATACGACCACTTCCTACTCTATTGATATTAGCTTGAAAACAGATATATCAATTAATGACAATTTCATGTGACATTATACACAAACTAGAAAGAAACAGGCCAAACGTGTCACATTGATGAGAATAACGACAACAGTACTTACAATCATAGATGAGAATGCGACAACTTCGTCGAGTCCTCTTCGTCCAAACCTTGCCTGAAAGATCCACAACCTGGACAACAACAGCTTCACTGATCACTCTCCTTTGGCTAACTGTGTGTTTCCTACAAGATCATAGGTTTCATACCAGCAGTTATTCCCCTTTCCACCATCATAGAGTCTGCTTATATAGGTTAAGAGGAGCTTAACCTCTTGATTTATCTTTAGAACAAGTTGGGAACTTCCTCCTTAAATTAGGGATCTCTTGATGAAACTAAGAATTCAAACACAACTACCTCCTAATCTCGAAAGATCCTCCCCTTATTCTCCTCAACGGGCCAACTGCTGCCTCATATTAGGCAGCGCTCCCTTAGAAGGGGCATCAGAGCGTTGTAGAGCGGTGTAGCCTTGTAGGGGAGCGACATAGCTCCTAGGTTGATATAGGGGAGCGCTCCCCCTCAAAACCTCTGTTCAAGAGCTCTCTTCAGGTGTCAAGAGTTATTTGACTTCAGTAAACTAGTTCTTCTTCTTCAAATCAAGCACATGAGATGTTCCAAGTGTTTCCTTAGTGTCGTCGGCATGGCAGTATGCTAGAACATCATTTGCGACACTTGTGACCAACTTGCGACACTTGCAAAAATTTTAAGGAAGATGCGACACTTATGACGATTGAGAGGAACATGCGACACTTATCCAATAGAGTAATTTTGACGTGTAACAGATTGCCCCCTAAAGTATGAAGTTAGAAGATGTCAATTGATAACTGAAATACTTTGTAGACGTCCAAGCAAGGGTATAGACTCGGAGAACCTGACAGAAGATGCACACAAACATCCAACAAATATCATGACATATTTCAAAACCCAAGGTAGGCATACCTATGCTTGTGTTATCAAGACTTAGCAGGATATGGCCGCCATAAAATACACTGTGGATCCATAATTGTATTGATAAAAAAGGGTATAGCCACGGAAGATACAATGTGGATCTATACTCTGATGACTCGGACTGATTGTAGCCATGAAGAATACACAGTGGATCTACAAGATGACAAGACATAGCCACGACCAATACAAAGTGGATCTATGTTACACTGTATGTGTTTTTTGTTCGACAGTAACTCCTTCGTAGCCTGGGAAAAGCATATATCAAAGTGATCGCTCAACCCAGGGTCTTCTTACCAATACCAATATGGTACGAATCCGACCATGCGAATAGATGTCTTGACATCGAACATGGAAGAAACCACTTGATTACCGGTCAATGGTGTGAATCGTTAACAAGTGCGAGGGATATCACCATTAATGTCAATGATTCCCAAGGTACCCTAGTACAGTCCAACGAATGTGAATGGACAAGCTGAAGTCGAACACCCGTGGAATCATTCGATCAGAGGTCAATGATGTAAACCTACTGTCAAATGTGAGGAGGCCTGCCATTGAGGCATGCAGGTCCCAAAGTACTAACTAGTTTCTAAGTCTGATTCCCGGATAATGTGTTGAAGTCGACAGGAATAGACTCATCGAGGG
>JZKD02S1646748.1:24001-35989 GCA_000966675.3 Picea glauca | reverse complement strand
TTAACCATTTTTCTAGGGCTTCTGCATCTATTTGTCCTTCAAATACAGGAATATCAAAATTAACTTGTACCTTGAAAGGAGAGGTGCCTCCAAAGTGGTTGCTTGATGAAGATGCTCCTGATGCTATCGACAGGCATTGAATAATGTGGGCAAAATTCTCCATCATTTCGTCCCTCTATCACGTGAGAGCTTGCTCAAGCAACAGATTGATAGGATTGTCTTCTCCGTCATTTTTATTTTCTTCCGCCATTGAGGGTTTCTTGGGTGTACGAGAGAGATTATCTTCAAGTGAGACAAGCTCGAGACCCAACTTGCTATACTCGGACCTCGTCGGGGACATGCACTGAATAAACAATCAAGAGTAGCCTGCTCTAATACCACTGATCCCTATTATTTTCGGCACGAAATGAGAGCGGAGATATAATAAATAAATGCATAGAGATATTGCAGATATTCAATAATATAACAGAAATGTATCAGAGATGAAACCATAGACACAGATATACAGTAATACACGATTTCTATTAATCAAAGAAATGTACAAAGACTGTAAAAATACAGAGTGAAAAACTCGCTAGAATGGCAGTAGCTTATCTCTGAGAAGAGATGTGACGGCTACTTGCATTCGCAAGAAGATGGTTACAATGAGGCTCTAAAGGCCCTTTTACAATAAACGGGAATGCAAAAAGTCCTAGACATCCAAAAATCTAACCCTAGGAGATGAAGCGCCAAAAGTCATGTGGGCCCTGTTTGGGTAAGTTGGTGCATCAACTTCCTGGGGTCGTAACTTTTGCATACAATCTTTGTTTTAGGCGTGTGATAGCTCGTTGGAAAGGCATCGTCGAGGAGATTCATTTTGGGGGCTCAATTGTTCCTTTGGATATCATTGAGAACCTCAATCTCAAAAAATCTTCATTTAGGTCCTCAAAATGGCCCCGAAAGTTAAAACCTGCTAAAAATAGTAAATTACCAAAATTACCAGAAACATGTTTTGGGCCAGTTGGAGAAGCTAGGTGGCCACCGATATCCACCTAGATCAGTATTTTACGTGGAAACTCAATGCGGGAGAAAACCATGGAATGCTTTTCTTATATGTTAAAATAAATACATTAATAGGAAGCACAAACTTCCCAATTTTCCAACTACAACTAGAAGGAGGCTACAACCCCCTATTATTAGGCTCCAACCTGAAGGAATCTATAACTCCCTGAATTCTATGGCTCCAACTAGAAGGAGGCTACAAACCCCTGATTTCTCCAACTCCAACCGGAAGGTGGATACAACCACCTAGTTCTCAAGCTCCAACCTGAAGGAATATCCAACTCCCTTATTCTCCAGCACCAACCAGAAGGAGGATACAACCCCGTTTCCTTGGCTCGTCCAACCGCCCTAAAATATAAGTGTCAAATAACTGATACTACCACTGTCACTATAAAACTATCACTATCACATCAACCAATACCACAACAACCTGTCCAAACAATCATTGTCTCATCCATGAAACCAAATCCACTCTCATACAGATGCAACTCATGCCAATATAACCAAGAGCATATCTCAAACCATATGCTCAACATCACCAATACATGCCTCTACCAAGCATGTACCAAGATCGCCACATACCATCACAAGATATGTGTCCAACCAAGTACCAACCTATACCATACATTAACCTATACCACAACCTGTATAATCAAACATGTACTATATAAAGTGCATCAACTATACCAAGTATCAATCATGTACCAAGCCATGTGCCAACCATGCACATCAAAAACCTGTCATAACCTGTACCATTAACTTATCACAACATTTACCAAAAACCTATCACAACAATATCCTCAACTAATCATATATTATCACATAGATATCATACCCATTTTCACAAGTGTATAGCTCAAACCATGTACAACTATTTCTCTCTAATCATGTGCCATACATATACAAACAATCATAAACCAAGTGTAGTGAACCCTCGCATCAACCATGCATCAAACACTCATTTTTATGTAGCCTCAATCTATACTGATAACTTTAGTAACACTTCTCAACCAAAATCCCTCAAACATGTACCATGGATAGGTCGATCTTATATCAAGACCACTATCTAATTCCTCTAACAATGCACCACAAGATATACCAATAAATCAAACTAAGTGCACCAACAATATACTTCATCATATCCACCTCATAACATTCACTACAACAAGAACCATACAACTAATATTGCATCTAGATGAATACCCAAGCTCACAAGATCATAACTCAACCATGTACAAGCATATGCCTCAAATATATCCCAATATGTACTTATAACAGTAAACCATAACAACCATAGACCAAATACTATGTGTATGTATGTACCATACAAACAATAGTCACTACAAGGAAAATGCTCAATCTCGCATGACCATATCCCACACAATCACCAACATCCAACTACAAACAAGCATATAACATAACTTTTGATCTTATATATATATCTGATGTACCTGACCATTGTCAAACTTTCTGTAGTGTCACCTCAATCTATGCAACCTAAACCACCTCTCATCCTTCAAATCTAACACTACCTCGCATGACGAAAGGGGAGGTCTAGTGAGGCCTTGTGTGACAGGCTATAGGCATCATGCGTGGATGCCTAGTGGGACATTTACTTTCTGACCCGTGGGGATGACCCTAATCTAGGTTTTTCATGATTTTCCCGCTCTCTACGACAACTGTGAAACTTTGTCATCAACTTTCCTTCGCTTCCTTAGAATTGCACAAATTCAGATATATCAATGAGTACCTACAATAGACCTTTCACAAGATAGATATTCAATGTGATAAATAGGTGTTGATGGGGATGTCTTTCTCTCTTATTTATACTCTCCAAGTGCCTTCCTTTAGAGGTCATATTCTAAGTTTTTTACCTAACTTCCATCTTTTAGGGCCAACCCACTCTCTTGTTGCAACTACTTTACCCATAATTAGTGAACTCACAACTTCTTGTTGCAACTAATTTATTTTTAATTATTTTCTTATCTCAACAACTTTACCCATGATTAACTCCTAGTTACAACCACTTCTAATAGTAAACTTCTTGATGAATTTGTAGGAGCTTCTAAAATAATTGACTTATTTGTTGACCTTCTAGGGGATTATAGACTATTCATGAAGGTCCTCCAACCTCACAAAGACATATCTCCTCAACCGTGAGGAACCATGTGACGTACCACATATCACCAGAAATGATGCAATATATACTATCCATCTATGACAGTATTACCTACAAATTCACCGATCTTCATGCCTTTATTCCTAATACAAACTTGAGTTCCTTAACCACACCTTTGGGGCTACCATAATTGCATAAAGGGTTGAAATCAATATCTAAGGGTTGAAATCAATCTACAAGATCAATATCCAAGGGTTGACATCAATGACACCAAAATGTTCAAACCAATTGTCCAACAATATCCCCCTTTGGCATTGATGACAACATTTAGACATGGAAACACTCATGCTCATGCTCCCCCTGTGATAATTTATCCTCATCAATGTTTCTATCTCTCCCCCTTTGACATCAATGGCAAAGGGTATCTTTCTTTAGGACTACTCCCCCTATCTAAACTGTCCTTGGGGTTGTTCTCCCCATCTTCATTCTTATGATCTTTCTCTATGTTTCTATGCTTCTGTTCCTTCTTTGGATTTCCATTCCTCTGACTACTTTCTCTCTCCCTTTGAAAAAAGGTAACTCTCTCTAAGACTTCTCTCCATGTATTAAATCTCCCTTGGGGATGCTCCCCCTATATTCACTCTTCTGCTCTCTTGTTTGACCATTTCTCTCCCCTTGACTTCTCTACAAGATTTTGTGTAGATCAAATATAGGTCTTCCTGTACTTGTTTTCCTTTTTGGAGTTTTTGTCCATTGGTGCTTCCTCTTATAATAAACTAACATATATAAAAATAATTCAAAGTTAAATCATTCAAATGTTTCATTTATCATAATTATCCAACTTCCTATGAGTTAGTCTTTGAACCAATCTATGAATCCATGCTCTCATCCACTATCATAAATTTGTCCAAACTTGCTAAGTGTTCTTACGAATCCATCTATGTCCATATTGTCCATGACTCTACTAATCAACTATCCATAATGTTGACCCATCTATCACTGTACTTATCATGAAGTACTCACGTCTGTAACTGATCATCAAATGTGTCCATTGGTCTTCTCTATTTGAAAACAAAATACTAAAGATATCTCTGTCTAAATACAATTATAACCTATTTCATGTGTAACTTCCACTTGACACCTGTGTGGGATCACTTATTTCTCCATTGATCAATCTGTCATTTTGTACCTCTGTCATCGAACCATTATGAAATTGTTCAAACTGCTTGAAAGATAAATCTCTGATCTGTAGAGCTAATTCCTAGACTCCCCTTGTTCAATATTCATATTGACTAGGAGTCTCCAAGACATGTGGCTCAGGAAAATACCCACTCTGATGCATAGTAATATTCCTCTTCGTCTGTAGTATCATTGTCCCTCTAAACTCCGACTTCTTTCTTCCTGTCAGTGGATTGATTTTTCACTATAATTCCTGAAAGTACAATCTCCTGGGCCCATCATTTATTCACCTACTCTTCTTTTCTTTCTCGTGCTACTACAAATCATGTGATCTCTGGGACATGTTCTTTATTCACCTATTCTTATTTTCTTTCTCGTGCTACTGCAAATCTTGTGATCTCCAAGACTTGTTCTTTATTCACATGTTCTTCTTCCTTTTCATTTCTTCTCCAAACTTTCCTATAACTAACATATTCATTTTTATTTGTATATTTGTCTTCATCTTGTACTATTTCCAATCTTGAGAGTATGACTTCTAGGTGTCCTTCATTCATCTAATATTCCTTTACCTATTCTTGTTTTATTTTCCAAACCTTCCTATATGTAATACTAGTGTTCTTTCTCAATGAAGCATCCATTATACTTGTACAATCATGAGCTATGTGACCATGATTGTGGAAATTGTAACATTCAATATTGTGTGGGGCCACATAAGTATTTATTGCTTGAACATTTCTTTCATAAGACCTACAATTTGCAACTTTATGTCCAAAGTTATTATAATAAAAAAATGACCATAAAATAAATTTACATACATGGGAGTGAATGGTGTAGTCCTTTTGAATTCCTTCCTTGGTTGATATTGATTGGCACTTATTTGTGTATTTACTGTGGAGGGTCTTCTTGAAGATGTATCTTTATCAATTTTCTTAGATTTTGGTTGACCACGATTCCTTCCTTTGAGTACTTCTGCATAACTCTCATTCTTTTCTTCATTCTTCTTTTCTAGCAGCTTGAAATGATTCTCTTCACTTTGTACTATTGATGTGGATGTTTCCATCTTTTCAACATTCTTAATGAGCTTGACAGTTTTGGATCTCAATGTGACAACTTCTTCTTCAAGTTTCTCAACCGCTTCTTCTTTCTTCAACATCTGATTCCTCGTGACTTCTTCTATCTTCTTTGATTCTTCAAGTTGGATCGTCAATGTGATTATTTCATCTTCAAGTTCTCTTTCTCATTGACTTAAATCTACTTCATGATTAATTTTATTTTCAATCTTAGGATTTTCTTCTATTTCATTGGGATTTTATGTCTCATCACTTTCAATCTTCAAATAAGGGAATTCAATTTCAAGATGCCCTACTTCTTCACAATTAGAGAAAAAATGCACACTTCTTTTGACTTCACACTTTTCTTCTTCTAAATATGTCTGAGATGATGAGAATCTTCCCTCTTATTTTGTACCTGCATCTTATTTAGCAATCTTTGACTTTATGATGGGAGAATAATATATATTATGTAGTGTAGCACCACTTTTCACTCACTACTGTGTAGGTGTTACTACGCGGAATAACAACATTCTCACTCACAATTAATCACATTCATTCAAAACAAGTTAAACACATTCAACACAGAGTAATCATACGATTTACTACCATAATCAAAAATCAAAACTATTTAACATCAATTCATATACACAGCAGAATACATGATGATTATAATACACGAAGATACAGAAACATAATTAAAGCATCATCTGGTACTTATCTTTGAACAGTGGTAGATTCCACCAACCAAGTGTAGGCCTTCCACGAACCTCCCAGCCTTAGACCGCACTGCTCATCAGCTTAACAGTGGGTCACCCCCGAGCTGGGACTAAGCTCCACCCTAAGACAAGGAATCCTAGGCTAGGCTAAGGTTAAAGGGAAACAACACACAACCACAAGGATGAGATTCTCTCCTAGGAACCTCTCACACTCCCTTCCCACAGACCCTCATTCCCCACATGCTTGTTCCACCCCAGGAGTATACACCTTCTCTGTCACCTGGACAATCCTTCAGCGGCTAACCTCCCTTGCCTTGGGTTACAGCAACAGGCTGGACCGGAAGTCTCCGATCTCTAGGGAAGATACAAGGTTCCTTCCAGGAGTTCTCTCCTTCCTCTGTACACTCTCTCTCCTAGAGAGAGTGTTGCTCCACTGGCCAACAAGCCACACGCAATCCAGCACTGCGTGGCCAAAAAAATCAACAGGGAAAATTGACGTGGATTTTCTACAGGATCAATAATGGCCGAATGGATCACGGTCACGACTTTGGGATAGAGACCCCACGCACAAGCTCGATCTTAGATAGAGGATACACACGGATTCTCCAGACAAACATAGGTTTTTTCATTTAAGAATATGTACGAGGTTTTTCTGCAGAGGTTGGATCCGTCGTAATGCTTAGAGGCCGTATCCACTTAGGTCGTCGGGTGGAATGGAGGAGAACCCCCATCACGTCTCACCTTCGCCATTTTATTTTCATGGGTCGGGGCTGACACTTGTCGCCCTGGAAACTGCATGCGTTTACCCAACACACATCACCTTCCTCATGGTTAGGAACTTAGGATAAAACATGAAATGCTCATGCCTTTTTGGAATAATATTAAAATATTATTCCCAAGGCTGAAGCCCCCTAGGCTTAACACTTAGCCCCTTTTCCCACCTTCCAACCCCTAATCCCTTTCCTTCTCTGTGGAAGCTCAGTGCCCCTTCACTCATTCATTGTGGTCAGTCTGCACCTGGTGGTGTTTACAAATTTTTATTAATTTGTTCTGTGTGATTACATATACAGCAGCAGGCTCCTCGCCTTCAACACTTAGGTTCCCTGGCCTAACAAACACATAAGCCACCAGCTTATAAAAAATTGGCTCACCAGCCTATAAAACATAATTAAAATTCCTTTCAGAACATGATTTACAATAGGGATCGGCCTTGGGGACACTACATGTAGCTTATCCCAAAGTTCTTTAGTTGATGAAAATTTTCAAACTTTGTCCTTTATTGAATCGGGGAATCCTTCCAAGATAAAATCCATTTCTATTTTGTTGTTCCTTTTTAATTCATTCTTGGTTGCAATCTTTGGAGTTTTCTTTGCAGTGATGTATACTATAAAAACTAATTTCCAAACACCATATCCATGTTCCTCTAAAAATGTTTTCATCCTGATACTCCACATTTCATACTTCACACCCTTCCGACCACTGAACATTGGTGTTCCATTCACACTGCACTCCACGATCTACCTTATAGTGGTTAAAATGTTTCCTTGAAGGAACCTGCTATGATACCAATTGTTGGAATACTGAGGGGGGGGTGAATCAATATTCACATATTATTCGACTTTTAACCACAATATATATATTCTTTTAACTTATTCAATAATGTTCATCAGTTCATTATCAATGTATCACCTATGATGGAATTGATAAATCATAATCATATAATCATAAGTAGAATCACATCAACAAATCACATCAAGTACTCAACACACCATTATTTTACGTGGAAACCCAATGTAGGAGAAAACCACATAATTATTTTCTTATATGTCAGAATAAATGCATTCATAAGAAGCACCAACTTCCCAATTTTCCAGCTACAACTGGAAGGATGCTAAAACCCCCTATTTTTATGCTCTAACCTAAAGGAAGCTACAATTCCCTGAATTCTCTGGCTCCAACCAGAAGGAGGCTACAACCCCCTGAGTTCTTCGTCTCCAATCGAAAGGTGGATATAACCACCTAGTTCCCAGGCTCCAACCTGAAGGAAGCTCCAACTCCTTGATTCTCTGGCAGTAACCAGAAGGAGGATACAACCCCCTTTCCTTTCCCCTTCGAATTGCCTTGGAATATAAGTGTCAAATAAATGATACTACCATTGTCACTCTATCACTGTCAACCTGTCACATCAATCACTGCCACAACAACTTGTCCAACCAATCATTTTCTCATCCACGAAACCCGATTCACTCTCATCCACATGCAACTCATGCCAATATCACCAATATCATATCTCAAACCATATGATCAACATAACCAACACATTCCTCTACCAAGCATGTACCAAGATCACCACATACAATCACAAGATATGTGTCTCAACCAAGAACCAAACTATACCATGCATCAACCTGTATAATCAAACATGTACCATAACAAGTGCATCAACTATACCAAATATCAATCATGTACCATACCATCTGCCAACCACACACATCAACCATTTACATAAATCATGCACATCAAATAACTATCACAACTTGTACCATCAACTTATCACAACATGTACCAACAACCTATCACAATAATATCCTCAACCAATCACATTTGATCATGTAGATCGCATACCCACTGTCACAAGTTTATAGCTCAAATAATGTACAACTATATCTCTCTAATCATGTTCCATACATATACAAACAACAGTAAACCAAGTGTAGTGAATCCTTACATCAACCATGCATCAAACCCTCACTATTATGCAGCCTCAATCTGTACCAATAACTTCATAAACACTCCTCAACCAAAATCCCTCAAACATGTACCATTCATAGGCCAATCATATATCAATACCACTATCAAATGCCCCTCACAATGCACCACAATATATGCCAATAAATCAAACTAAGTGCACCAACAATATACTTCATTAGATCTGCCTTAGAAAATTCACTACAACAAGAACCATACAACTAATAGTACATCTATGTGAACACCCAAGTTCACAAGATCATACCTCAACCATGTACAAGAATATGCCACAAATATATCCCAATATGTGCTTCTAACAGAGAACCATAAAATACATAGACCAAATACCATGGATATGTATGTACCATACAACCAATATTCCCTTCAGGGAAAATGCTCAATCTCCCATGACCATATCCCACAAAATCATTGACATCCAACTACAAACAAGCATATAACATACTTTTTGATTGTGTGGATGTATGTGTTGTGCCTTACCACTATCAAACTTCTTTTAGTCTCACCTCAACTTATGTAACCTGAATCATCTCTCATCCTTCAGATATGACACTACCTCACGTGACGAAAGAGGCTATCTAATGGGGCCTTGCATGACAATCTGTAGGCATTGTTATCCCCATTTTATCTAGTGGGGCCTTGCATGACAATCTGTAGGCGTTGTTATCCCCATTTTGTGGGATAACTAAAGATATTATGTCTCGAGATCCTCAGGTTGCAGATATGGAGTTTTGAGAGACTACATGACTAGAAGTATCCTTTTGCATAGATGGAGACCCTTCTCACCACCACATAGGTCGTATAGTTTTAGATGGAACCCACCACACCAGCTGGCTTCCGAAAGGAAATGGGCCTTGTTGCATGAGGTACAAGTTAGGTATTATGACAAGTGTCAGTTCAATATTTGAGGAATTAGAGTATGTTGTATCTTAGACTGCTTTAGATTTCATGACATATTCTTGGACATTATACCTTTTTCCCTACTTCACCTTGGTGGTTGATATTTTTCCCTAGTAAGTGGTCTTCCTTGGGGACGGGTTTGTTACTAGGAAATCCCTTAAAGAGATATCATAATTTTCCTGACCATACTTACCACTTTCCATCATTATTTCCCCCCATTTCCTTATCTTTTGATATTTTAGGGTGTATTGAACTAACAAGGGGTTGTCCCTCGTTCTATGTGAAGAAGGCGTTGAATGCCTAGAGGGATTTTGGTTGGGTAAAATATAAAATCCTATGTATAAAGCTTCTTGATTATATTCCCAGGGATCCCCCAAGAAAGAAATGAAACACTTATCTGTAAGAAAAAGGGTACCCACAAGAAATATGATTATGAACGCTTAAAAGGTTAGTTGTATGATAAGGTCTCATCATGATCTAGCCTAACATGTTCATGGATATCTAGTGGTATGGAATTACCATCATCTGGTAACCAAGCTAGGGTAATGGCTCTCAGTTGCATGGATGAGAGAAAGGGGGTCTCATCATGAGACGACCTTCTCATTTCCACTATGTGTTTGTGAGTGGCACTATCATTATCTGGACACCATGCCAGGACAGTGGCCTTCAACTTGTCCTTAAATTTTGAAAAAAACAAAGAATGGAAAACATATGGGCTTAGAAAAATTGCATTGCAAACAAAGGTTCCACATACCCTCTACAAAGGCACCCATGAATGAGACACTACAACTCCTTTTATGTCATGAACCCCATGCCCATTGAGTCTTGAATCTTGATTGCTTCATCCACTTTACATGTCCTAGAGAGGGAACTCTTGGAAACACTCCTTGACCTAGGGAAAGATCTACCCAATAAGACACCTTGTCAAACCTTCCATATCCAAGTGTTAAGAACCAAATATCTGAATACAAAATACACCAGAATAGATCCAAGAAGAATATATGAAAACCACACTTTATTATATCAAAACCCTTGAGGTAGGGTAACACCATAAAATGGATCTTATTATGGAAGGGTTCCTCTCCTATTCACTTGCTGCTTCGAGAAGGCTTCCCCCTATTGAGCTATTGCTCCAAATACAAAACTTATCTTCATATCCCATTACATTTCTTGAACCCCTTTATATAGTTCTACCAACAACCTAAGATAATTCTAGAGGAGAAACCTTCTAGAAGTAGAACCTTCTAGTAAGTCCTCTTACATTTATTATATCTAACTACCATAGTGGACCTTATTTAATAATATAGTGGATCTAGTCCACCTTACATTGAGTGACCTCCACTATTATCACTATGGGCCCTTCGAGCCCCCCACTTCCTCTATAGATACCTAACATTCCATCCCCATTATGAAAGTGTTGTCCTCAATTCTTGTTATGAGGGTATACAACCATATATGAGGGTCCCATGGATAAGTGTGGACCATAGTGCTGAAGTAAACTAGAGAACTAGGGTCCCATGTAGAAATGAAAGACACCATGATGAAGTAGTCCAAGCACCATTGTAAACTAGGGTCCCATGTCTAAGTGCTCATGTGAACTCCATGAAGAAGGTATCGAAACCCAGTAACCAACTGAAAATGATTCTACAAAGACTGACATATTTCATGTGGATCTAAAGAAGAAGAACCATCCACATAGTTGGAAAGGGTCATAGTTGAATCTTGAAGGAATAATACCAGTGTAGAATATGCATGATGGACACTAGTAATCATAATCGGCTCTGGATTTGTCACATTGAGGTTCTCTACAAAAGGTGGAGTAGAGTCATCAAATAAAATATGAAAGTGGTTTTCATTGAAAAAATAAGAACTATCCATATATCAAGCATCATAGTCAGCCTAAAAATCATACAAAGAATATACTTATTAATTATATTCATCCCTAATGTCTTCCATAATATATCCATATTGTAGGAGAGCCAATGGCCATTGAATATTGTGATAATTGTCTGTTTGGTCGTGTAGACTAGCCTTGATGCCTTACAGGTGGTCATGCATATCGACTTTCAGGGCTTCAAACTTTCGTAGAATTTCCATGAGTTGAGAGTGAATATACATTGGAAACACCACATATAATGTACAAAACTAAAAATATTAAAATAATGTATCCAATGGAATTTATCTGGTAGAAATCTGAATACCTTGTGCAAAATTA
>JZKD02S1646748.1:7843-23967 GCA_000966675.3 Picea glauca | reverse complement strand
AAAAAAAAAAAAAAAAAAAAATGATTGATTTTAAATCAATGATATATTCACTTCGGGAGCTCTGATTTGGGTGATTGTTTTTTGAAATCAACTATTTTGGAAAGAGGAACTCATATCTGTAATTTTTTTAGCAAATACGGCCTCCAGGTGCTACAGAAATTAAAAAAATCGTGTTGTCGTCTACAGGAAAACACTAAAAATTTGCAGATTTTAAAAGCTCAATAAATTTACTTCCCAGACTTCGTTTCAAACAAATTTTTTTTTTTTAAATTGGGTGTTTTCTGAGAGGAACTTAGATATACATCATGTTTTTGCAATTTGTTCATACAAATACACATAAATCATCAGGAATATCGTAGCTCTCTTTAGTTTCTCCGAAAAATAAATTGCAAAAATTGAAAACAATTTGCACACAATTCTTTCCAAGGAAAGTGCTCTGATACAACTTGTTAAGAACCAAATATATAAATACAAAATACACGAAAATAGATCCAAGAAGAATATATGAAAACCACACTTTATTATATCAAAACCCTTGAGGTAGGGAAACACCATATAATGGATCCTATTATGGAAGGGATCCTGTCCTGTTTACTTTCCTCTTCAAGGGGGATTCCTCCTATTGAGATACCGCTCCAAATAAAAAACTTATCTTCATATCCCATTACATTTCTTGAACCCCTTTATATAGTTCTACCAACAACCTAAGATCATTCTAGAGGAGGAACCTTCTATAAGTAGAACCTTCTAGTAAGTCCTCTTACATTTATTATATCTAACTACCATAGTGGGACTTATTTAATAATATAGTGGATCTAGTCCACCTTACATTGAGTGTCCTCCACTATTATCACTATGGGCCCTCCAATACCCCCACCACCTCTCTAGATACCTAACACCAAGCTTGACAAGTCGCATAATGTATTTGAGCACTTAATTTTTTGAAAAGGTAATCTTTGATGCACATACTTAGGTGTCTCATTTATTGACTTGATTTACTTATCATGATATTTTGACTTAAGATCGTTCGAGGGCGTGCTTAATTGTCTTTGTAGGACCTAGTTGGTGGAAAGTTTTTGAGGGAAATGCCTAGCTTGGGCTTCCATGGGGCTTGAAACCCATGGGTGGATGCTATAGGCCTGCATGCCGGATGAGAGAGATGAAACTTTGAAGGCATAGAATGTGACTTGGATGATATAACCTAGCTCCTACTTGCCAAACGTTTTTCCTAGGAGAGGAAAAATATCGTATTTAGGAGCATGGCATCATCCATGGGCTAGGGTTTGGTGGTGAGGTTGATATGCATTGGCACAATGAATTTTTCAGGATTTTGAGGCTTTGACCATGAAGGAAGTGAGTTGGATGCTTGACATGTGGATTTGGGAAGCCTTCCTACACTCCCCCATCACCAACAACCTGCTCCTCGTGGAAAAACATCCCCTAAAAAGAGGTGACGTTACTCTAAATTAGGGTTTCTTTTTGTGTAAAAGTAAAATTTAAGTGGATTGTTTAATGTTATTTTGTAAAAGGGGCAAGCTTATGGTTGTTGACCCCTAGTCTTGTGGTTTACCCTAATTTTATGTGGACAGACTATTTTAGAGACATTTTGTATAAATAAGAGATCATAAGATCTCATTTTAACATAATTCTCCAATTGTGAGAAGTACATGGTTGGAATTTTAACTACCTTTGGATTTATTTTTGTCTCTTGTGCTATGAAATGGTTTCTTTGATTATGGCGATTATGATAATGATGATTCACTATCTCTTGGAGGTCACTTATGGCTTATTGTGGTGGTTCACATTGGCATGTTAAAGGATTTTCTTGGATTGATATGGTTCTTTACTTTGTTATTATCATTGGTAATTCAATTTAAGGTTTTTTTGGATAAGGATAGATAAGGAGTATAAGAACATACACCCCTATCCTAGTTTCCACCATAATTGTTAAGCTTTAAAATTATTTGCAAAGGTTTTGGTTTAGGAAGTATAAGGATATACACCCCTTAATTTCAAAACCTAGCTAGGTCACTTGCCTTGGGGAATAAGAGGATTTATACCCCCAAGGATATAGTATCCCTAGCTCTTTCTCTAAGACCCCATTAACCCATAACTAAAGGCACTAATCGTTGAATTGGATACATAAATGATTGCATTGGTAAACGTGAAATTTAAAGATTTTGGTTTTCTCTCACTTGAAGTTTGTTCCCCTAGCCTTTAGATACCTTGCCTCTTTGAGGCATCCCCTTTCAACCAAAAAATATTTCTGCAGTAGTAAAACTCACTTACAACCACTAGGGTTGCAGTAACCCTAGGTAACTAACCCTAAGTAGCTCCTAAACTAGCCCTAGACCATCCCTAAAAATCTACCCTAATCTCCTACTAACCTATACACACTTATTGAGCTAACTAGGAGCTGATTTGATTGGGTAAGTTTTATGTTATAGACCTTGGTTTTATACAGCCATAAGGCTGGTACATTTACTACAAAAACCCTAAACATAACTTTACTAATAACTTACCTTTCTACTGTCAATATTTTCTAAAAGTTTGCCACTTTATTCTACTTGTTTAAAAACAATTTTTGGGTGGATTATTTTTGGATTTTGGTAGCTAGATTCATTGCTGTCACAACAAGTTTTCTACAGACATAAGGATGAAAAATAGTCCCACATACATATTTTATGACAACCATAACTCATTGCTAAAGTCTCATGCTATAGACCATGAAATTCTCTAGTGTTTATCTACTTTGTTTCAATCACATTTCATTGGACTTTTAGAAACTTGTTAGAAAATCTAATGCTTATTTCTTCGTTGATATATACTGTTATTTTTATCTTCAAATTAGGGATATAAATCCTAACTTGTTGATCCATCTAACATATTATACTGCATAATGGTTTTCATTGTGTCTCGGGCATGTATTAATTTCTCGAAAATTCATCCAAGGCTTTTGCAACCTCAAGACAACCTAATATTCATTATAAAACTTTTGTTTCCATATAGAATATTGACCTTTAGGGGCTTCACTCTTTTCATATTCATTTTCACACCGCTTTCCCCCTAGGGTCACCAGGATCTCCTCCTAAGAGTGACCTAGTCCCCCTTGAATCGCGAGACCTATATCATGGTGACATTAGGTATAGTGTACCATAGTTATCACCATCTTGGTGGTTGGGTCATGATTTTCCCAACCTGCAACTTGTGCGATAACATTTTTGCGTCATTGTCAGGGAGGATTTTGAATCCTCTTCGAAACCCTAACGATACTTTGGAAATATATCCCGAAGACTTTCCCCTTAGATTTCCTAGCGACTCCACCCAAGGGACATTCCCTTTCCACCTTTCTTTATGAGCTCTTCTTGAAGCTCATCTAGCGATTGCACCTTCCTAGAACGCTTCCTTTTCCAAACCTTTTCCCCCTAGGAGGTTCTAGCCTTTCAAATTTTACCAAAGAAGGTCTCCTCTCAAATATACCATTGTCAAAACCCTTTTTCACGATACGCTTCCTTTTGCTCCAATGGCTCACCCTTGGGAAAAGGACCTCTACAAACCCCTTGACATGTCCACTATCTAGGGATACCCTAATACAATGCCAAAAGAGGTCAACAAGTGGTTTCCAAAGTTCCCAAGAAACAATGTCATATTTATGTCATAAATTTTGAGGACCATATTTATGTCATGCGACGATACATGGACAATGTAGGTATTGAGCATGAATATGTGGCCATGAAATTATTTGCCTCATCATTGACTAAAGAAGCTATTGATTGGTTCAAAGGCCTCCTGACAATCATCTCATGTCCTATGAATATTTTTCCAACTTGTTTAAGAGAATATGGTCAACAAAAAAAGACAGTAGGACACTTAGAGCTCAATTCAACTAGATAAAGAAAAAGGAGAATGAAACAGTGAAGGAATTCAACACTAGATTTGACAGGTTGTACAACCAGATTCCAACAGAATTTCATCCTACAACATCATTAGTTCGTCTCCTTTATATGAACGCTTTTGAAGGGAAATTTTGCTTCATTCTAGAGGATAAGAAACCCACAACATTGGAGTAGGCCAAAGAGTACAGTGCTTTCATTGAATAAAATCTCCTTGATTCAAGGATGGAACCTTTTCAGTACCCTCATGTCAAGGTAGAATAAAAAATTAAGGTTTCCAACAACAATGCCTTTGATATGATTTCCCTATTGACTTAGAAAATAGATTAGATGAGTACTCAGTTCACCCAAGTGAAGAACCATATTATGGGCCATTTGACTACTGTGGAGAGAAATCAATATGATCCTAGACCTCAATTTACCAAACAATAGAGAGATTCTATAGGTTGGAAACCAAGACCTCAACAAGAGGAAAAGGCCCAAAATAATTTGAAACCAGTTAGGACAGTTGACATAGAATCTTGGTGTCTTCCATGCCAAGAACCTCACAAAGAAGATGAATTCCGCAGACAAGATGGAGACTCTCCCAATGATATGAACTTTATAGATATGATATATGTTTTCCAAGAGGAACAAGTCACTCAAAAGAAGATCAATGCAACCAGAAAAAGAGGATAAAGACAGGGGAGTCTCTGAGCCTTGAATCAACTGACAGATAATCATAAGAAGGAATTAGGGAGGAGGGAATATCTAACTTACACTACAAGAAATAAATCTTCAGCCCCTCGATCACAGACTGACACTCCTCTTCCATCAACAGAGAAGGTGGCTCCACCACCTCCACCTCCGATACCTGAGTTTCTTCCTAATACAACTCCTATAGACGATATTCAATTAAATATAGATGTTGCAAGTATGTTTGGAAAACTAAATATGATAGTCCCAATGACATAGATGTGTAAGATCCCTTCTATGAAAAGGGAAATTTTGAAAGTGTTACAGGTTCCAACTAAGAAGGAAGATCCTCCCATCATCTTGAACACTATTTATCTCTATCGACCAAGGGACATGAATCCTCCTTTATACCTATCATTAGGAATGAATGGCCTTTGTTTGAATAATTGTATGATTGAGTCTGGTGCCTCAAGAAATCTCATGTCTTTGAAAGTGATGGAACAACTTGGTCTGAAGAAAACTATATCCTATGGAAATTTATGTGGTATTGATTCAATAAGGGTCAAGATATTTGGGGTGTGTGAGGACATTGAGGTTTTTCTGATTGATTTTCCACATATCAGCCCCCTCATGGACATATTGGTGATCGATCTTCCATATGCTTGGGGGATGCTCTTATCAAGGACTTGGTCCTTTGCCCTTAGGGGTTTTATTATCATTAGTCTTACACATGAATACATTCCCATGGGAGACAACAAATATGAAATATTACACAACAGGGAAAATAATGATAAACATGTGATGGATCAAAGTGGCCGCAATTATGTGAGTGAAAAAAACTATGGTGTTCCCCCACATATTATTGAGTATGATCCATACAAGCTACCCTTCATGTAGGAAGACTCCATAGAGATATTTCTCCCATTAAAAAACAAAGGGAAAATTGCAAAATACCATGGGAAGGAGCTAGGGTATATCCAAGTTTTGGAGAAATACGATGAGAAACATGAAGAAATCATCAAAGAGACGGTCTTCATAGAGAATCCTTCACATCCATGCATTGAGAATACACCTTGCAACAATTTTAATGAATGAAGTAGTGTGATCATGTGGGACAAGAGAAAAGGAAAGACCAGGTATGACCAACGAGATAATAACTCATATCTTGGTCCTTACATGAGCAAGAAGAATTATGATAAATAAAAGTACTATCTAACATCCTTAGACGAGAGAAAGATGGCATTACTAGTGGATGAATCTCTTTTCCAATCTTATGTTCAGGTCACATGACTTCTTCAGGGCCCGTGCCTCAGGTAAGTAGGTAGGTCATCCTTCTTTCCTTGCATTTGGATCTTGATTGATCATATTAGTTTAGATGAATTTCATATTTCATTTTTCTCTACTTTCATATTGATTTCATGCTTATTTTAGATATTTTTGAAAAAACGACAATTTTTTTTTCTTTTCTAGATTAGTTTTCATTTTGGATTTTATATATGGATAAAAGGGTGATAGAACCACCCTAGATACTCTTATCCCTTTTCCTGAGTTTTGGAATGAACAAGTCTACCAGGAGATGTTGCGGTTCTCATGCACTCTTCGGTGAGAACATGTCCCCAAGTAGGAGCCATATGTTATCCCCATTTTGTTGGATAACTAAGGATATTATGTCTCGAGGCCCTCAAACTGCAGATATGGAGTATCAAGAGACTACATGACTAGAAGTATCCTTTTGATTAGATGGAGACCATTCTCACCACCAAAGAGGTAGTATATTTTCATATGGAATCCACCACACCAGTTGGCTTCTGAGAGTAATGGGCCTTGCTCCATGAGGTACAAGTAAGGTATTATGGTAAGTTTCATTTCAATATTTGAGGAATTTGAGTATGTTGTATCTTAGATTGCTTTAGATTTCATGACATATGCTTGGACATTATGCCTTTTTCCCTTCTTCACCTTAGTGGTTAACATTGTTCCCTAGTAAGTGGTCTTCTTTGGGGATGGTTTTGCTACTAGGAACTCACTTGAAGAGCTATTGTATCGTTCCTGACCATACTTACCACTTTCCATCATTATTTCCCCCCATTTCCTTACCTTTTTGGATTTTAGGGTGTATTGACCCAAGAAGGGGTTTTCCCTCATTCTATGGGAAGAAGGGGTTGAAGGCCGAGAGAGATTTTTGTTGGGTAAAAGATAAAATCCTATGTATAAACATTCCATATGTTTTTCCGAGGGATCCCCAAAGAAAGAAATGAAACACTTATTTGTAAGAAAAATGGGACCCACAAGAAATTTGATTATGAATGCTTAAAATGTTAATTCGAGGATAGGAGGTCTCATCATGAGCTGGCCTATCATGTTCATGGATATCTAGTGGTATGAAATTAGCATCATCTGGTCACCAAGGCTAGGTAATGGCTCTGAGTTGCATGGATGAGAGAAACATGGTCTCATCACGAGCCAACCTTCTCATTTCCACTAGGTGTTTGTGAGTGACATTATCATTATCTGGACACCATGCCAGTACAGTGGCCTTCAAATTTGTTGGGCCCGAGATATGATCAATTTTATGATAGTTATTAGACACTTTTGCCGAATGCACATATGTGTTTTTCATGTTTTGAAGGAGCTTTTTGAAGAATTTTTTGTTAAAATGGTATGATCTACACCAGGTATGTATGATTCATGTTTGATGTCAATATTGAGTATAATTCATCATGTTTTATGATTCCAAAGATCTAATTCATATTTTTTTGGTGTTACAGGGAAAAAACACACTACGTTTCTACTTCTGACACTCAGTCTAGCACTCCTTCCAGCACTCGATCCGGTACCCGATCTGACACTGCATCCAACACCACATCTTGCACAAAAATGGAGGGTGACTTGGTAGTTATAGTATTGGTAGCCAGTGATGGGCGAATCAAGAATGTGGGTTTTGTTCATGCTTTCCCCCTCCAAATACTGAACTCCTGACAACTCAATTTTGGTTGTTAAACAGGGTGATTATTGGCCCGCTCTGTTTCAGTAGTTGGGGCATCATTTAATGTAAATTGCCGAATTTAGAAGTGGTTCGACCCTCCTGTGCTCGACCACTTAGTCTGTAAACTTATAAATACCACTAGGATGGTCAAACAATAGGTTAAGAAGCAATAGAGTAGTGTATTGGAGAAAAACATGTCTCTCTCTTATTTTTGTCATTTTCCATTGCCGAAGTTATATAAAACTGTGTTTCTGTGTTTTAATGGTGAAGTCGACTTGTTGAGTTTGTGGTGTGCTTTTATAAAGTGACCACAACTTGTTGGGGGGCCCACTAGCAGTCTCGTAAATGTTCTTTATGTTGTTTATGCATTTTATAGTTTAGTTGTTCTCTTTATTTCCTGTACATGCATTATCATTGTGTTAATTAGTTTGTTTTTATAATTTAATTGCTTTGATTCTCTTTTGGAGGTTAGTATGACAGACTGTGTTAGCATGCATTGATCTTGTAGTTAGGAACGAATTTTCAAATTCATAGACTAACCCCATGTGCAATTAGATATTAGACTGCATTTTATTTTATGTTGCTAGAATTAAATTTAAAACAAAGTTTTTAATAGAGTAGAATAGAGTTTTAATTTGGGTTTTCTTTAACAAGGATTTGGTGGATGGATAAGGTTAATTTCAGTTTTTTTATTGTAGAATTTTCTTAACTAGTTGTTAGTCAATACATGCATTAGTTTGCTTTTTATATGTCATGATTTAATTATGTTTTCAAGCATTTTAATTATCGTATTTTGAATTGTTAGAATAGATATAACATAGTTTCATTTTATGTAATTTCCTTCCTAGAATTAGATTGCAATTGTATTTCTTAGTTAATGATTGATTTTAAGTATGAATTTTGCTTACATAGTGTAGAAGTACAATTATGATCTCGTTATATTGTTGATGGTTAATAAATGAATATGAAGGGTAATTGACGATTGTTTATGTCATGGCTAAATTCTCATTAGATTGTTTAATCCATACCTTTCACTTTGCTATTGAGATCAATGTTGAGCTTATATCACTTGAATTATCCTTTATTGTCAGTGCCATTGAGATATCATACGACACCGAAGACATTCACACAACCACAAACACTATATTTGAATTTTGATAGGTTAAAAGATAGTTTTCCTGTTTTCATAGGTTAAAGGATAGTTTTCTTTCTTTCATAGGTTAAATGATCTAGTTTCCTTCTTTCATAGATCAAAAGATATAGTTTCTTTCTTTCATATCTTAGAAGATAGTTTTATTACTGCTGTAGGATAGATAGTCTTTTTCTTTGATAGGTTAGAGAACCGTTTTCTTATCATAGATTAAAGGTTAGTTGGTAGTCTTTCTTGCTTTCAATTAAATAGATTTCGTTTCATGAATTAGAAATAGTTTTGAAATTTTAAGAATATAGTCCACTTGCCTCTTAGGCTAGATAGTTGTTCAATGAGAAGTTTTAATTTGATTACTTGCAATAGAAGCTATCTTAGAGTAGTTAGTTGCTTACTTTCTTTAATAGGTTAGTTAGTTGTTTTGTTTACTTGCTTTAATAGGTTAGCTAGTTGTTCTTGTCTTCTTTCTTAAATAGAATAGTTGCTTGCTTGTTTATTTTCTTGATTTCATAGGGTAGTTTCTCATTGAATGTAGGTTGGCAAGTTAAAGTAGTTTGCTTTGGTTATTTTCTTATTGTTATGCTTAATAGTTTCTTTTTCTTATTGTTATGAACTAGTTTGCTTTACATAGGGATTTTACTTTCTTTTTTATAATTATCCATCTATCCTTGGCCGAAAAGTACTTAGGTTACATAGTTTCAATTTTGCTTAGTAGGGTTTTCTCATTAGATAGCTTTGCTTGAATGGATTAGCCCTTAGATAAATACCTTACTTAGTTAGACTATACTACTACCAATGCTTCTACCTTTGGCATATATTTTTCTACAACTCTAAGTTTACTTACCTCGGGCTGACAATTTAATTGAGGGTTTTTAGTGTGTTTTTAGTGCATATACAACACCCATCATTTTTGGCACCGTTGCCGAGGAGTTGTCTCAAGGTAAGAAGTAGTTAGGAAATAGATCATTCCTAGACCTTAGCATTAGATTGGTGGCGGGGGAACTTTAAAATGAGAGGTAAGAACCTACAAATCTGCTATTGCAGGCTCCCCCAAACCTAATGGTATTTTTTCTTTTCTTGTTTTTGTTTACTTTCATGAATAGACCTAGAAACCATATGGTAGCCTTTTCTTTTGTTTTTTCTTTCTTTCATGAATGTACCTAGAGATCCAAAAGATAGATACATCAAATCTAAATTAGACCTTTCAACCAAGGTTCCTTCCGACCTTTTTGGGGGAAGGGACGTTCCACTTATAAAATCCACAGACCGATACCGAAAAACAAGAGCTAGCTCAACTCAAAGAGATAAGGTAGTCTCTGAAGAGACTAACATAGGGAGCACTATAGAACAAGAAATTGAAGCATCAATCATTTAGGACAGGAGGCAAGACCACTCAAGCCTTTCGTAGAACCAAACAATACAACCTTTTCTTTTACACCACCATGGCCAGAAGATCCTAATTTTGAGGATATCATAGACCCTGAACAGGTGAATATTTTGTTTGGTAGTTCAGCCAATGTAATTATCTCTCAAACCGACACAAAAAATTTGGCACCAATAGTCTCAACCGACTCAAGTAGAGTCCCAAACATCCACTCCATAGGAGGACCTTTTCATCAAAGGGAAACCTTGTTCTCTTCAAAGATAAAACCACCTAGGTACTCTCTTTTTGGAAACCAAGCCAATATGGATGATCAGGAGTATCATAACAATGTAAGACATGGGGAGGAAGAAGAAACTGGAAACCAAACTGAAACTACCTTCGGGTTTCCGATTTTGGACACCATTCCAAATGTCAGCATGAAGAATATTCATCTCTCAGCACTACCTACATTTTATGGTAAAAACAATGAAGATCCAGACACCTTCCTATTTGAATTTGACATCTTGTGTAGAAGCTACAACAACGTACAAGATGCCCAGAAACTAAAACTCTTTCCTACCAGCCTCAAAGACTCTGCACTAAGATGGTTCATGGGGTTGGGAGAATCCAGTGTTAGGTATTGGGAAGCCATGAAAGACATCTTTATTAAGAAGTACCAAGACTAATGAAAAACCAAAGAGTCTCGTAATGACATCTTTAAAATCCAACAGTTAGAAGATGAGACCCTTGAAGATTATATGGAAAGATTTGGTTATATCTCCTAGATGTCAAAATACCATGACCTCCTAGACGATGCAATTAGGGATCTTTTCCTTAAGGGAATTTTAGAATAATATGTAGAGATTCTTAACCTGATGGAATCAGGTGACATCTCTCATAAACCATTTGCTGAAATATGTGAAATGTGTAAAAATTACTCAAGGAGTAGAGCCAAAAAAGGAATGAATGTTCAGGACCCTTACAATAGAAGCTTAAAACCAGGTAGTTCAGGTGGTATTACGAGAGGAGAGATAGCGAACCCCTTAGAAAAATTCAAAACATATATATTAAGCATGATAGGTTCCCAGTTGGACACCCTAAAAATAAAAAAGAAACAGGAGGGGGAAAATGAAGCAATGAGCATATATTGCCCAAGATGCAGGAGGAAGCATTCCTCAAGGGAATGCCCATTAGATAAAGTTTTAGTTTGTGGCTTCTGTACAGAAGACCATGTGACTGAAAAATGTCCATCATTGCTAGGTTTATTAGCCATCTATAGGAGTGGAGATCCTGGGGAGTCTTCTTATGAACCTAGGAGGCCATGGTAGCCTAGGAACCAACCCACATACCTGGATCTACAATCTCAAGTTCCACCCTATTATCAACAACAACAACAGTGGAACTCACCAGGTTGGTAAAACTGGTCTACTCAGTACCAACATCCTTGGTTTCAAGGATAGAGAGGAGGACATAACCAAGGAAACCCTCAAGCTCCACCTATCCCGATGTCCAACCATCATTATCCTCAGTTCCCACCAAACACTCCACAACTTCTGATAGGTTTTGTTCCACCACCTTTACCTCCTATTCCACAACAAAAAGCACTACAATATCAAAATGGAATCTCCCAGAGACCAACACTATTACCAGGACAACCAGTTTCGAATCCCAATAATAATCCCCCTCAACCTCTTCACAATGTTGATATGGAGGCCTTCCCGACCTATGTTATTACTCCTATTCCATTACAGGTAATTCGACTAAGATCGGGAAAAGTTCTGGAGAGGTAGAGACCTTCAGTAGTCATCTAGGAAGAAGAAGAAGAAACCACCAAACAACCATGGATGACACTAGGTGGGAAGATGTTATTATCCCAAAGAATCAAGAACCCAAGCTTCCCCAAAATGAACCTTCATAAATTACGAAGGTCCCTCCTTATCCAGGCCGATTGGTAATAAAAAAACCTACCACCCGATCGGAATTTGACATTTTGAATGAATTGAAAAATATGTGTGTCAAGATTCCTTTGCTTCAAGCCATTAAAGACATTACAATCTACAGTAAGGTAGTCAAATAATTGTGTATCAAGAATCCAGGTAGGAAGCAAAAATATCCCTCTACAATACACTTGATAGGAGGAATTTCCAAATACATATCAGAGCAGCCAAAACTAGAAAAATATGGGCACCCAGGAAACCCCGTAGTGACTATAATTATTAATGAGGTCTCCATTGGAAACACTCTCATAGACTAGGGGAAGCCATCAATGTTATGACCACTACTACCTTGGAATAATTACAATTACAACCTCTTCTTTGACCTACCCCAACCATTTTGGAATTAGAAGATAAGACTAGGGTTATACCTAAAGGAATTTTAGATGATTTCATGGTTGCTTTAGCCTTATGGGAGTACCCCATAGATTTTATTGTCATTCACTCAAAGGATCCTGCCAAATGCCATCCCGTCATTTTGGGAAGACCTTGGCTAGCCAGAACCAATGCATTTATTGGCTGTAGAGAAGGGGAAATGACCATCTCAAATGGTCTCTCTATCCATAAGCTCACCATTTACCCTCCAGATCAACCTATTATGGAGAATCTATGATGGCTTGAATGTCCATACAAGAATGAGGACTGGGAAGAACCCATATCTCCAAGTGACCATGCATGGGCACTTCAGGAACACCCAACAAAAAATGTGCTAAACCAGTTTATTTCTTTTATCACATGTGTGGATTTTCCACAGTCTTTTCCCCAATTTGAGTACATGTTTGGGGAATAATTTCAAGAACAATTAGATCCATCCATTTTGTCTTTCAAATCTTTTATTTTCGAGATAGATGAATATTCCATGTCTTACACTATGCCCTACGAGATTAGTCCAGGATTTTTTTTACATATAAACTCTGGGCTAGATGCAGACCACCATATACAATTAGTAGATATCTTTAAAGAACAATCAGGAGCATTTTCTTGGGAATACATTGACATGAAGGGTATACACCCTGACACATGCATCCATCACATATATACCCAGGGGGATGTAACACCTGTTAGGAAACCCCGGAGAAGGATGAACCCAACACTCAAAGACATAGTCAAGGAGGAGATCCAAAATTTATTAAATGTTGAATTTATCTATCCCATCTTTGACAGTAAGTGGGTATCCCCGCCTGTAGTGGTTCCAAAGAAACTGATTGGGAAATGAAGAATTTGTGTTGATTTATGGGAACTCAACAAAGCCACTCTGAAAGACTACTTTCCTCTACCTTTCATTGACCAAGTTCTAGATACCCTGTATGGAAAGAAGTATTTTTCCTTTCTAGATGGGTACAATGGTTACAATCATATTCTTATAGCACCCGGGGACTAGGATAAGACTACCTTTACTTGTCCTTGGGGCACCTATGCCTATAGGGTCTTACCATTTGGATTGTGTAATGCTCCTGCCACATTTCAACGAGCAGTATTAGGGATATTTTACGATCTTATTCATGATTGTGTGGAGGTCTACATGGATGACTTCATAGTCTATGGTAGCACTTACCAGGAAGCCTTAGACAACTTAGAAAAAGTCCTCATCAGATGCCAGGAAATGAACCTATCTCTAAGTCACGAAAAATGCAAAATGTTGTTAACTAAAGGAGTGGTTCTAGGACATCATGTTTCATCTGAAGGGATAAAAGTCGATCCTACAAAGATTGAGGTCATCGTCAGACTTCCACCCCCCAAGACTCAGCAAGAGGTGAGAATATTTCTTGCACATGATGGATATTACCGGCATTTTATTGAAAATTTTATAAAGATTGTTGCACCTATGTTTGGATTACTAATAAAAGATGTTGATTTTGTTTGGACTGATCAATATCAAACTGCCTTTGAAACCCTGAAAGCTAAGCTATCTGTGGCACTAGTTCTTAGAGGGCCCAATTGGAATCTCCCATTTCATATATCCAATGATTCCTCTGACACCACAATAAGAGGGGTATTAGGGTAGAAAGAGGACCAATAGTTCTATGCCATTTATTTTGTTAGAAAGAAATTGACCCCTGTCCAGTTAAACTATACAGTTACCGAGAAAGAATTCTTGGCAGTTGTTCATGCTATTAACAAGTTTCGTCATTACATTACAGGTTATGAATTATTTGTACATACCGATCATTCAACCATTAGATTCCTCATGAATAAACCCATAACTAATGGCCGAGTGACCAAGTGGCTTTTGTTATTGTAAGAATTTAATATCAATGTGCTTGACCGACCTGGAAAGGATAATGTAGTAGTTGATTTTCTTTCTCGAATAAACAATGAGGATGATAATGATATCACTATAGATGATAGTTTCCCAGACGAACATCTCTTTTCTCTTTCTGTCAATACCCCATGGTTTGAAAATATGGAAAACTATGTGGCTACTAGGAAGTTACTGTCTCATTTGTCACCTCATGAAAAGTAGAAAATTATTACACAGAGTGCTAATTAATCTTGGGTTGGTCATGATATTTTTCTCACAGGTCCTGATTTGATTATTCGTAGATGTGTCCGAGAGGACAAGGTACCTGAAATACTACGAATTTGTCATGATGGACCATGTGGTGGCCATTTTTATGACAAACATACAACATATAAGGTGTTACATTCGGGTTACTATTGGCCTATCATTTTCAAATATGCTGCCAAATATGTGAGAAGTTGTGATAGTTGCCAAAGGATAAGAAGACCTATGTCAGCTAATGAAATTCCTTTGCGTGCCCAAGTTATGATAGAAGCCTTCAAAAAATGGGCCCTTGACTTTGTAGGACCAATTTCACCCATGTCCCATAGGAAGAACTATATTTTGGTTTGTACAAACTATGTCACCAAATGGGTAGAGGAAAAATCCCTATTCAGGGCTACAGAGAATTTTGATGTCGAATTCATCTATGAAGATGCCTTTACCTGCTTCAATGTCCCTCGTGAAATTGTTACCGACCAAGGCACTCAATTCACTTCCAAGCTGATGAAAGAGATAACATAGAAATATGGGATTAAACATTGTAAATCTTCTCCATACCACCCGCAAGCCAATGGTCAGGTAGAATATACAAACAAAGTTCTCGAATCCATATTGACCAAGATTGTTCAGTTACATCATCGAGACTGGGCTGATAGGCTCCCAGAGGCTTTGTGGGCATACCAAACCACCTGGAGAAATATCACTGGGCATACTCATGAGCTAGTGTACAAGAAATAAGTACTTCTACCTATAGAATTCCAAGTAAGGGCCTTCTGTATTGACGCATAAATAGGATTGAACCTGGATGAGGCTCATAAACAATGAGACCTACAATTGAATGAGTTGGATGAAATCAGGAAAGATGCCATCCAACGAACAATATTAGTCCAAAACCAGAGGAGCAAGTGGCTTAACAAGTTTATTAAGAAGAAACACTTCCAACCCGGTGATTGGGATCTATTGTTTGATTCCCGATTCAAAACCTTCAAAGTCAAAATCACCACCCGGTGGTTGGGCCCTTATGAGCTAGACATTGTATATGACAATGGAGCTGTAAAAATTAAAACAATTGATGATGGACAAGTCTCGTTTGTAGTAAATGGACACCGACTAAAATTTTATCATAAGCCCATTTCCAAAGAGGATTTTCTATAGGTCATGTCAAATGACAAGGAATTTGCCTTAGTAGATGGGGAAGTCCCCCCTTGTTCTTGAAATATTTTCTAAATTTCCTATTGTATATATGTAAATAGTTTTTGAATTTTGTTAATAAGGCAATTCTAGAGATTTCTTTAAGTATTTATTTGACCAGGAGTACACAGTTTCAAGGATCTTTATTCAAAAATTGTTACACTTGAATTTTGTGTCTGCTAAAGCATAAAATGAATATTGACTTACTGTAATTAGCCATATTTTTGCAAGAATTCTCATTTTTAGGCATTCAAAATTAGTTGCTCTTGAAACTCTTCACCATTGTATAAGGAAGTGATACCATAACTATCAAGCCTAGAGGTCTCTCATACAGTTTTTCCAAGAAACCTGAGTAAGTGAGTCAAGTGTCTT
>JZKD02S1646737.1:139622-151020 GCA_000966675.3 Picea glauca | reverse complement strand
CTTGGTTAAAGTGATAGCATGACACCTTTACCTATCAGTTTGTTTCCTTTATTGACATGTTGACTAACCCATTGGGTGCACACAATGGAGGAATTTCTTTCTCAATAGATGGACGTGCCTACCTAGGAGGAGTGTTGGGAACTTGGAAGAAGGAACTTAGACTTTGGAGGTTGGGACCATGTGATATAAACCTTGGAGGTTGGATACTTGAGTTGAGGATGCTTGTATTGAATATCATACTTCATGGAGCTTATTGATGGAATTGAACACATATGTTGAGGAGGAGCATTGGAGTTTTGTGGCCACATTCATACACATGACAGAAATATTGGCCATATGTGAGGGAATGTGGAAAATAGTTATAGGAGGAATACCTTTCATGAGGATACTTGGATAATGAACCACCATGGAAGAGGAATCATTGGGATAACATCTTGTTAGAGAGTGAAACATATTGGAGGAGGGGCATTGATCACAAGATCATGAATTGGAGGGTGTTTCACTTTGGGGGTTGTACAAATCTTAGTTTGACACATGTACATGTCCTTGTATTGTAGATTTCTCCATGAGGGGTTTCCCTATTGGTTACTTATATGGAAATATATCTTTATTTTATTTTATCGTCCCTCACATACATGTATATATAAGAGAGGAGAGAGCTCTTGAATTGATTCATTATCATTTTAATATTCTTTGTACTTGCTTTGGAGATGACATGGTTCATGAGGAAACAATAGGAGATAAAATTTAGGGTTCATGAGGAAACACTAGGAGCTAAAATATAGGGTTCATGAGGAAACCATAGGAGAAGATAATGGGAGAGAGAAACATCTTGGATGTTCTTGGAGAGATTTCTCTTGTGTGATGATAGAGTTTTATATTTTTATTACTCTGGTTTATACTATACATTTAAACTTTATAAAATAACATGTCATGGATCATGATGATGGTTCTTTTGGCTCTTGATGTAGCACTATGGTTTCTACCATAGTAGAAGACATGGAGAGTAGATATAACACCTTGCATGATTATAGGGCCTTGTTCTTTTGGGAGGTAAGTGTAGGAAGATATCATGGAGTTATTGTATACTTGATGATCCATGTAGGTCTTGGTGCTTATGATGATGCAAGAGTGTAAGACCTAGGGTTTGAGGATTCAAACCTTAAGATGAATATGTGGATTTAGAGGATGGCACTAGAGTTTTCTTTCCATGTTACATTTGTGTGATGCAACATGGATAGGGTTTACAAACTTTAATGAGTATAACCATGCTAGTGTGGAGAGCTTGTGTGATCAAATATTATTTTTTGAGCCAAGGAGGACTTGTCACTGTTGATGCTTTCTTATTGGAGATTGTGCAATTTCATAATTTGTTTCTAACTATCATTGTCTTCATGAATTGATAATTTAACGTACTTGCATGTCCTCCTAATTTGATATAAGTTAAGGTTGAAATGGTTAAATGATTTGAAAAACATATTGAAGACACCAAGGTATATTTACTAGTATAAATCTTGCTATAATGAAGCGAATTTCAAATGTAGTTTATGCTTGGAAAAGTGTGCTTTAAGGTATAAGACTTATTGGAATATGTTTTCTATGCTTTCTCTTAGGATACCTAGTGTTTTGGGTTGAAGTGTGATGAAATATTTTCTATTGTTTGATTCTATAAGATAATATTTGATATCAGCACCAGGGCCTTAGTTCATAGGGATTATATATAGGAAACCTCCTCGTGAGATCAAATTTCTAAAGATGTATTAATTTCCCTAGTTCAAAAAAATTCTACAAGCGTAGAATTTGCTATCAATGCTTAGTTCTTTCCCCCTTTTTGAATCAACCATCATTTCTTCTTGAAAACCTATTTTTTTATGGCATATGCCAAAATACTCATTTATTAGTCAAATATTCTTTGTTTCTACTATTACAACCGGTGATATGTTTGAGTTCAATCCTTGGACATTCACATGCATATGGCCTAGTTCTTGAGATGGATCATCCCCTAGACTCACTTATAAATTTGTCCTTACTCCCTTTCCCTCTTTATCTCCATGAGACAAAAGAATTATAGTTCTTAAAGGTTTTAAATTTTGTGTGTTATTATATATTATTATGTGTTCAATGTTAAATCATATAATCTCTCCTTTGATTGAGTATGAATATATTATTTAGTTGGGTTATTAGTTGATTTGGTCATTTTCTATTTATCAGAATTTGTATGTGGGTTGTTGTTTTTTGACAGTATCTAACCTCTAGGGTTTTTACTCAAATATATATTATAGAGAATATATTTAATAATGAGAAGGATGAGCCATGCCTAATGAATTTTCAGGTGTTTTTCTCCATATTTTCTTATGCCTATTAGATTGACATGGTATGAGAGAAGGTTTTTAATACTTTTCACAGATTGGAGAGAAGATAGATCATTGATTGAGATGGATCATGGAAGACATGGATCCAGGGAGCTATCTCTATTATAGAGAATCTATTTGATAATGAGAAGGATGAGCCATGCCTCATGAATTTTCCAGTGTTTTTCTTCATAAATTCCTATGCCTATCATATTGACATGGTATCACGACAGGTTTTTAAGACTTTTGACAGAGTTGAGAGAAGATAGATAATTGATCGAGATGGATCATGGAGGACATAACTCTGAGGAGCCGAGATCTATAGAAATTGGTTGAAAGAAAAACTAGTAGATTTGAAGCCACATTTCGTTAAGTCAAGGGTTTCAAAGGAGAAAAATCTAGCCACTTCCATAAGAAGGTGAATTCAATTTTTTTTTCTTCATTTGGGTGAATTTTCTATTTTATTCAGTATATAGTTAAGTAGTGGTAAAAAAAATATTTCAAGTGTTTGGATTAAATATTGAATTTGTTTTATTTATCTGCAAAGTATTTTTGTATATTCTGGTGATCAAGTTTTTCTATATTAAGAGCATAAATTTAGGGTATGGACATAATTTAAATAAGAAAAAAAAAGGGTGATTAAGGATTTTAAAAAGGGGATAAATGTAAAAAAAAAATGGAGAAATAAGGAAATAACCTTCACACATTTTCTTTGATTTATTTTTAATGAATTCCAAAAGAAATATAGGTCAAAAACAAGGACCAATTCTTGTTGGAAAGAACTATGAGTTATGGTCTCTAAGGATGAAAACCTTCCTGCAAGTCTAGGGATGTTGGGAACCAATGGACAATGGCTTATTAGAGCTTTATTAAGAAACTTTGTAGGCCATGACTAATGGTCAAAGAAATCAACTTGAAAATTTGAGGAAAAAGGGGAACAAGGCCAAGTTTTGGATCTA
This sequence comes from Picea glauca, assembly GCA_000966675.3. Taxonomy (NCBI): domain Eukaryota; kingdom Viridiplantae; phylum Streptophyta; class Pinopsida; order Pinales; family Pinaceae; genus Picea; species Picea glauca. Next base: position 147,710 of record JZKD02S1646737.1, on the reverse strand, counting down.
GATTTAAGTGGATTAGAAAAATTTTAGGGGCTAAATTTCTCCCATGGGATAATTTTCCATGATTTTTCCCAAAAAAATATTCTCTAATTTCCATTCTTTTCTAAAAATGATTCACCCAAATTCTATAGAATAAAATCATTTTACCTTGAAAATTGCAAAAAAATTATAGAAACTATATAAAATTCTTAGAAATTTGAATATTTTTTCAAAAATATCACAACACATTTCACATTTTTCATATTAAGGACTAGTAATATTCTCCAAGGTTTCTATATTTTAAGATAAATTTACATCCTTAAAATTATCCCTGTCATTGGAAGACTCGATTTTTCCTAGTATAAGAGGATCATTTACTACAAATCAAGCTTGGGATACCCTGGAATTAGCATACCAAGGTTACAATGACAAAGTGAGGACTAGGAAGCTTCAAAACTTAAGGAAAGAGTTTGAAACCTTGAAGATTGAGCAAAATAACATTGACTAGTTCTTGACGATAGTGATGGGAATTATGAATCAGTTCATGATTCATGGAGAGAAGATTGAAGATCAGAAAATTGTTGAAACTTTTCTCAGAATATTGCCTAGGAAATTTAAAATGGTTTCCATTTCCATAGAAGAGTCCAAAGATATATATAAACTAACAGTAGAAGAACTAATGGTTTCTCTTTTTTCCCATGATTCAAGAATCAACATGGAAGAGGAATTCTTATAACATGCCTTCAAGACGCATGCATTCATTGGTAGTGGTAGAGTAAGAGGTCAAAGAGGAAGTCATGAAGAAAAAGGAAGAACACCACCAAAATAGTTATCTAACAATTAAATCAACCCAAATACTCTCAGAATAATAGGTGGAGAGGCATAAGATGGATAGACAAATCCAAAGTCAAATGTTACTACTAAAAAAAATATGGTCACAATGAAAGTGAATGTATAAAGAAATAGTTGGATATGAACAAGGTTAGACATAATATCTCCAACACTAAATAAGGAACATCTAAGGCAATGTTCATTTCATGTCAAATTACTAAATAACACTACAACAAGGATCTTTCGTTGCTGGATAGTGGCTACAACAATCACATGAAAGGTAAAAAAAAGTTGTTTTATAGCATTGATAGCCCTATTCAATCTGAAATTACTTTAGGAGATGATTATCATGCCAAGGCCTTAGGAAAAGGTGCTATGTCATTTTTAACCAAGAAAAATGAGAAGAGAGACATTCTTAATGTCTTATGTGTACCCAATCTTATACATAATATAGTAAACATAGGACACTTGAATCAAAATGGTTATGATGTTAGATTCAAGGACTCCACATGCACTATCTTAGATAAGCTAGCTAGTAGAAGAGTTGTTTCAAAGGATCAAATGACCAAGAATATAATTTTCCATTGAATTCAAGAAGTGAAAACTTGTCATAGTAATATGCAAAAAATGTCTCAAGCACAAATGAGATTTGGTTGTGGAATATTAGGTATGGTCACCTACCTTTTTAGAGTCTTTGTCTCTTTCAAAAACAATCAATGGTTAAGGGAATTCCTATATTGAATGAAAAACCAACCCTTGTGAAAGTTGCGTCCTTGGAAAACATCAAGGAGACAGTTCTCCAAAATCCTCCTATAGAGTGAAAGAGCATCTAAAACTAGTTCACACATATCTATGTGGACCCATTCAAACTCAATCCACCGACAAAAGTTTTTTTTTTCTACCATTCATTGATTATTTTAGTAGGAAATTTTGCGTATATTTACTCAAAAAAATTATAATACATCCACAAAGATCAAATAATTTAAAGTTGTAGAAGAAAAATAGAGTCGAAAATATGTCAAAGTGCTCATGTCAGATGGAGGAGGAGAGTATGAATAAAAGGAGTTTGCAATTTTTTGTAGATAGTAGGGAATTAAAAGGTAGTTCACTACCAAATTTACTAATTCGGATTATTTTCGGAACGAAATGAAAGAAAAGATATTACAATGGAATACACATAAATATTGTCATAAATAGAGAAATACAACAATACATGATTTCTATTAATGAAAGAAATGTACATAGACTGTACAAATACAGAGTGCAAGACTCACTAAAATGGTGGCAGCTTTATCTTTGAGAAGAGATGTAACAGATACATTCATTCTCAAGAAGATGATTACAATGAGGCTCTGAAGAAATTTTTATAATAGACATGAATGCCAAAAACCTAGAAATCCAAAAACCTACCCCTAGGAGATGAAGCGCCAAAACTCATGTGGGCCTTGTTGGGGTAAGTTAGTATATCAACTTTCCAAGGTTATAACTTTTGCATATGATCTATGTTTAAGGCGTGTGATAGATCGTTGGAAAGGTATTTTCTAGAAATACACATTATGCCATCAAACTCTAACTCCGTCTATAGTTTGATTGTGGAAAGCCAATAAAACATTGTTTAGGGCCCCAAAACGGCCCTAGAAGTATAGAAAGATGTACTTCCATGAAAAATTCCAAAATAATCCAATTGGAATCGGTGTGTGGCCACAATTATCCACCTGGATGTTGTGTAGGGATTCACTACAACCCCAGAAGTGCAGAACCCACAATTACCAAGAAATGTCCCCATTACAAAGAAACGTTTTGAACTGAAAACTGTCAAAATGAGCCAATTGGAATTTGGAACAGGTCGGTGGCCACCAATATCCACTTGGATCACTCCTCTCCCCTTTTGAAGCAATGGTGTCCATTGTGTTGAGTTACTTGGGAAGAGGGGAAATAATTTGATGAATTTGAATCTTGGTGAGATGCTTTCCTTGCTGGAGAAGATGTGTTGCTTGGTCTGTGGAAGGTTTCCATGAACCTATTGTTGGTGGGGTTGAATCTCTTCGACCAACCTATTTTATCTTGGCTTGACAACGAATTATGTAGGCACCATCGTTGGTGAAGAAGCAATATCTTCTTTCCCTTCTGCAATCTTCTTCTGCTTGATAGAAGGTGGTAAGGTTGTAGTGGCTTTATATTCAGCTTTTGAATAGATTGTGAATAGGCTGAATTTAGTTGTATGAGATATTTCATTGCGACACTATTTTGGTGGAACAATAGTCGGAACTACCTTTGGTATGTTGTAGAGCCGACCCACCAGAGTAATAATGACACTACGGAGTCGAGACTCATAAACAACTTAATGTTTCCCCATATATGGTTGTCCCAAAACAACATCACATACATCAAGAGGGAAAACAACACATACTACCTCATCCTTGAAGGGTGGGATGCCATAGGACAGGTGATATTGTTGGCTAACATGGATATATCGTCCCTGGCGAAACCACCTAATCTTGTAAGTCTTTGGATGTGGTTTTGTCGACAACCCCAACTATTTGATGACCTCAGCTGAGATGAGGTTCTTCTAGCTTCCACTATCAATAATGAAATGCAATAGGGTCCCTTTCACCCACATCTGTGAATGGAAGAGGCGCTCCCCCTTTTCCAGATTTGTTGGTTCTTATGATTGAATTGTTGCGGTCGTGACGGTAGTAGTGGGGTATGTGTCGATGATCTCCCTTTTTTCATTATTTTCTGGATCATATTCTGAATCAAGGTTCAGATCCTTATCTTTGATATTGGCCACCAATGATTGTTTTGAGCAACATTCATCATTATTGTGGCAGGGGATTTTGTGGAAGTCACACCACTTCCCAGTGTCATTCTTTGTATTTTCATTACCCTTATTTTCCTATGTCTTGGACTGGTTTTTAGGAGGTTGTTGGTTAGGATCATCTTTACCATGCTTTGGTTGTTGTGGATTTGCACAACCGAACTCCCATTTTTCTGGTGCCTAAATTTCTGCTCTATTTTGGCAGCATATCGATAGGCATCTCCCAATGATGATATTTTTAGGAAATCCATTTTGGTTTGGATGTACCTATGCAGAGCCTCACGGTATTTCAGAACCATATGTCGTTCAGGGTCTTTGATACCCAACTTGGTTCAAAAGGGATGGAAAGTATTTTTGAACTCTGACATTGTTTGGTTCTTCTCTTTCCATAGTGTGGTCCATCTCATGTATTGGTCTTCATAGTTATCAATGGGGTATTATTATTCCTTGACCGCATCCACAAAAAATTCCCAAATGGGCTCGACCCCAGATGTTCCAGATTATTCTATATAAATTTACTCACAGTAAGTTTCCCACCAATTCTTGACATGGGGGAGATCCTTGAGGAGTGCGAAGGTGATATTTTTCCTGTCGGAAAAATTGTGAATAGAGAAATAACCTTCTAGCATATTTAACCATTTTTCTAAGGCATCTGCATCTATCTGACCTTCAAATATGGGAATATCAAAATTAAATTATACCTTGAAGTGAGAGGTTCCTCCAAAGTGGTATCTTTATGAATATGCACATGTTGCTATCGATAGACGTTGAAGGAGGTGGGAAAAATTCTTCATCATTTCGTCCCTCTATCGCGCGAGAGTTTTCTCAAGAAACAGGGTAATAGAATCTTTTTCTCCTTTGTTTTTCATTTCTTCCACCATGGAGGGTTTCTTGGGCGTGCAAGTGAGATTTTCCTCAAGAGAGACAAGCTCGGGACCCAACTTTCTATAATCAGACCTCGTCGGGGACATGCACTGAAAAATGATTAAGAGCGTCATGGTCTGATACCACTAATCCAGATTATTTTCGGACCGAAATGAAAGAAGAGATATTACAATGAAATACACATAAATATTTCCAGAAATGGATAAATACAACAATACATGATTTCTATTAATGAAAAAAATGTACAAAGACTGTAAAAATACATAGTGCAAGACTCGTTAGATTGGTGGCAACTTTATCTCTGAGAAGAGATGTGATGGTTAAGTTCATTCACAAGAATGTAATTACAATGAGGCTTTGAAGGCCTTTTTATAATAAACATGAATTCCAAAAACCTAGAAATCCAAAAACCTAACCCTAGGAGATAAAGCGCCAAAACTCATGTGGGTCCCGTTGGGGTAAGTTAGTACATGAACTTCTTGGGGTCATAAATTTTGCATACGATCTCCGTTTTAGGTGTGTGATAGCCTGTTGGAAAGGAATTTTTGAGAACTACACATTATTCCATCAAACTCTAATTTAGTATACAATTTGGCTGTGGCAAACTAGAAAAACATTGTTTAGGGCCCCAAAACGACCCTGGAAGTATAGAAATATGTAGTGACATGAAAAATTCCAAAATAATCTAGTTGGAATAGGTGTGTGGACACCATTATCCACCTAGATGTTGTGTAGGGCTTCAGTACAACCCCAGAAGTGCAAAACCCACAATTACCAAGAAATGTCCCCATTACAAAGAAAGGTGTTGAACCAAAAACTGTCAAGATAAGCCAGTTGGAATTTGGAACAAGTGGGTAGCCAACAATATCCACCTGGATGATTTACTCCACAATAGAATGGAGTGGTTGAAATAAATAATTATACCATCATGAACATTGAAAGGAGAATGATCAGAGCTAGAAATATGTCCAATGATTTTTGGGTTGAAGTTGTTGCTTGTTCATTCTACATGCTCAACACATCTCCAAGAAAAAGTGTGAAAGATAAATTTATGCAAGAAGCATGGGGTCGCACGAATTCAAGTGTCTACACATGTCCTAGAAGAGCTAAGAAGGAAACTTGACAATAGGATTTAAAAGTGCATTTTCATTGGGTATCGTGAATAGTCCAAAGACTATACACTATATAACTCAGTCACTAAGAAATTTGTGGTGAGAAGAGATGTAAAATACTTGGGGGAGAAATCTTGGAGTGACAAAAAAAATGAAACAATGGACAACCGAACTCCATTAATCCAAATAGATGAACATGTGGAAAGCTTAGGAAAACAAGTACCTCTACCAAGATTGTCAAGGTTATAGGTGCAAATACAGAAAGAAAATATTGAAAATAGTTCTTCCAATAGTGAGTAAATAGATTCTATGAGAAATCAGATAACAAGGAGTTTTAGGGGAATCTATGAGAAGTTTGATGACATGTTTCAAAAAAATCACTTTGCCTTATTATTCTATCAACCTAATTATTTTGAAGAGACATTGAAAGAAGAACATCAGTTATAGGGCGTGAATGAAGATATTGAAGTTATTGAAAGGAATGTGATAATGAAGCATTGGTGTTAATTGGGTTTACAAGAAAAAACTGAATGAGAAAGGAAAGGTAGAGAAACACAAGGCAAGGCTAGTTGCCAAAGGGTTTTCTCAAAAACCCGGTATTGACTATGGTGAGACCATTTCTCCAATAGAAAGGCCTGATACTATTAGAGCTATGATATCCATTACATCCTAGAAGAAATGGCTAGTTTACCAGATGGATGTGAAGTCATCCTTTTTGAATGACAATTTAGAAGAAAAGTTGCATGTAGATCAACCACCAAGATTTGAAGTAAAAGGAGAAGAGTACATAGTGTATAAGATGAAGAAATCATTGTATGGATTGAAGAAAGCTCCAAGATATTGCTACAGTTGAAATGACTCTTATTTGATCAACAATTGGTTCAACAAGAGCAGTGATGAGCCCACTCTTTATACCAAATTAGATTAGCAAGGTAAAATTCTTATAGTTTGTCTTTATATTTATGATATGATATATACTAGAAATATGATGTTATATGATTTCAATGCTTCCATGAAAAGAGAGTTTGAGATGACATACTTGGTCTCATGAAGTACTTTTTGGGGATTGAAGTTGAGAAATCCGCTCAAGGTATTTTCATATGTTAACAAAAGTATGTTATAGATATCTTAAAGAGGTTCGAGATATTGGAACAAGAAAAAAATTGAGCAAGTAGGATGATGGACCAACAGTTGATTCAACATTGTATAAGTGGCTTGAATGAAACCTCATCTACCTTATTGTAACTAGACCTGATGTTATGTATGCAGTTAGTTTCATTTCCATAATTATGGAGTCTCCCAAGAAATCTCACTGGAAAGTTGGAAAAAAAAATTAAGTATATATTGTAGGTACAACTAATTATGGATCATGGTTCACAACTTATGAAGACAACATACTTACAGGATACACAGGCACTAACTTTTCTAGTAGCATTGATGATAGGAAAATCACCTTAGGACATGTTTTTCATTTAAGCACAAATTTGATCTCATGGGCTTCTAAGAAGCATCCCATTGTCTCAATATCTTCTGCAAAAGTAGAATATGTAGCAGTTAATACAACATCATGTGATGCAGTATGGCTAAGAAGACTATTGAAATATCTTGCACATGTGGAGGAGCCAACTTCTATTTTCTGTGACAACACTTCAACAATCACATTGTACAAAAACCATGTGTTTCACTAGAAAATAAAACACGTTGAGACTTGCTATCACTTCATTAAGTTTTTCAACAATGGTGACATTTCTCTTCACGAAACCATTCAGAAGTATTGTTTTTGAATTTAATAGACACCACTTAGGCATTGTCATTATTTACGAATGTAACAATTGAGATCAAGGGAGAGTGTTTAACCATATAATTTCTCCTCTTGAGAGAGCATGCATAGATTATTTAGTTTGGTGATTAGCTAATTTTGAATTTTTCTATTTATGGAAATTTGTTACCGAGTTGTTAGTTTTTGACATTGTCAAACCTCTATGATTGTTAATAAAATCTCTATTTTATAAAATCTATTTAATAATGAAAAGGGCTAGCCATGCCCATGAGTTTTGAGTGTTTTTTTTTTCATATTAAACTTTGTGTTTCACATTTACATTTAAGTCAATAAAAATTGAAGTTTTTTCAATATAAACACTTAATTGGTCTAATAACAAAAAAACAAAAAAAAAAATTCAATAATAATTCTATGTTAAATTTCTCAATGTACAAACTTGATTTTGAATGAATTTAGATTTTTTTCTCAAAGAAATGTGGAGATCTCTTTTTGGAATGCTAAAGAAGTTAGTATTATTCAAAATAAGTTAGCATTATTCAAAATGATAGAATTGTAGAATCAACAATAAGTTTTCATGATTATATAAGGTAATCACACCCTTGTCATCTTGTTTATATTGTTCTAAGTCATGTATAACATAATTTTTAGTAGACAAAATTGCCATGTATAAAAGAAAAAAAAACATT
>JZKD02S1646737.1:63995-84963 GCA_000966675.3 Picea glauca | reverse complement strand
TATCAAGACTGAGCCAAACCCTCAACAAAAAAGGTTTCCATCTGAAGCCAAAAATGAGCTCTGATACCACATGTAAGTTTTAAATGTGTGAAGTAAATCAATGCATATAGATTCTTAAGCAAGACATAAATTAATCAATGGCTCATACATAGAGTACATAGAGGTTTTATACCGGAAACCCTCAACCGAGAAAACCTTTCTTATATTCATTATATCGAATTTCACCATTCACCATACAATATATACAATGTTTTTAGGTATTTCGTAGATACCCAAACCCTAATCCCTTAATCTGGGATTAATTTACAAAACCGCTAAAAATAGCAAAATCCACTAAAAATAGCAAAAAACCGCCCAAACAAAAAAATTTGAGGCGCTGCCCTGAACGTTGCACGTAACTAGGGGGGGAATACCTGCCCCCCCTGGGACCCCCCTAGGAAAGAACCCAATGCACACGATAGAGCACTAGTGCGAGGGATTTTCAGACGCAGTTGTCATATCTGACGCGCCCACACACAAACATGCAAAGAATATAACGCATACCCAACAGTGATAACCATAGTGCTATATAGGTTGCTAAAAATTCTATTGCCCATAATAAGATGAATCATGTTGAGATCAATGCTCACTATTTTAGATGATTGGTTCATGATAACATCGTATCTCTTGAATATTGTAGAATAGATTATTAGGTTTTTGATATCTTCACAAAAAATTTATTTGAAGAAAGATTTATCAAGCTTTGCATGATGTTTGGGCTTCAAAAAGATACAATTATGGCAAGGTGTCATAATGATGTAGTTTCACCTCTTGAATATATAGATATGTGCACTGATTCCAGGGGGTGTTGGAACATCGATGGAATCCTATCAAATTTGGCAGATTGAGGGTTGGTGCTAGCCAACCCTACCAATTTTTGAAAATACCGATGTTGGGCGTCCTTATGCATTTTCCTGCTGTCACATGGCATCCCATGACTGATCCATGTGGTGGCCTTTCATTGGGCCATGTCACCATTTCTGCACTATCAGTGTTACATCATCCCTGCTCCATCATCTTTCCATGTCACTTGACAAGTGGATGTACGGTATGCCACGTGGTTGTACAGACTGCCACATGGCACTTTCCCGTTGGTCCATGGATTGGCCAAAAAATTCCAAAATCGAGTGACACATGGAAACCTTTGGTGTAGCCACATCATCCTGATCATGTCATCATGACATGTGTCTCCCTCTGCGTTTTCCACATACCATGTATGAACGTTGAAGTCATTCGTATGGATGTTGACGCCAGTAGTACGGATAGTGACACATCTATGTTGACTAGGCTAGGTTGACCAAAACTTTGACCAAAAATATATTTTGATTTGTAACTCTGTTTGAGGATTCATTTACGGCATTGGAAATCTTGCAATGCTCTCTTTGTGATGATGCCAATTTCACTGATTTTTGAAGAATTTAATTTTTTTCCCTTTCTCTGTCTACTAAGGCCATTATGAGATTCTTGAGGTGCTTCTTGCAAATTCTAAGTTATCCTTAGTCTTCTTTGGAACCCTTTTGGATCACGCCTTCACACTCAGAGATTTTTGGACCACCAAAAGATTTCATCAATCAATAGATAAGCGAGGGAAGATTTCCCTCACCTTTTCCTTCTCAATACACTTTTCCTTACTTGGATGTGTGCCTTTTAATCCCACTCAAAGATAATTGACATCACCCCTGCGTGAATCCTCATCCTCCTGTCCAGGATGATATCTTCCTTCAACTCATTCAAGTACTCAAGAGAAAACTCATCAACTCAAGGTATTGAAACTTCCTCACCCTGATCCATGATCATGGGAGGCTAAAAAAGTCTCAATTTTTCCACATTTACAACTGAGTATATATGCATATATGGTGGAAGATCTAAACAAAAAGCATTGGTACCGATTTTCTCCAAAATAGTGACGGGTCCATATCAGATGAGCTTGAGTTTCTTTACTTCACCCTTCAATCTTTCCTTACTAATGTGAAACAATACCTGGTCTCCAACCTGGAACTAATGATCAACCCCATGTTTTTCATGTTGTGCTTTATACTTTGCTTGAATTTTCTCCAATTGTTCCCTGACTACTTGGTGTACCTTTTGTATCCTTTGAATGAACTTGTGGGCCCTGTCTTCATTTATTTCCTCATTTGAATCAACATCTCTCCCATACATCAAGTCCAAAGGGACCTTAGGTAAATATCCAAAAAATGTCTCAAATGGATAACACTGAGTGGAAGAATGTAAGGCTCAATTAGGCTCGATTGTAACCATGTTGCACATAGGTTATTTGTTCATCCCATAGCTTGGGATGCTTGTTGAAGTAGCCTCAAAGAAAAAGTACCACTGTTTAGTTAACAACCTTTGTCTGTTCATCGTTTGGTGGATGGAAAACAATGTTGCTCTTGAACTTGGTGTCCATCATTCTCCACAATATTGTCCAAAAATGTCCAAGGAATCGAGTATCTTGATCCGAGACAATGGATGTGGGTAACCCAAAGTGAAACCAAACATGCTGAAAGAATAGATTAGCAATCTGCTCAGCAGTGATCTACTTTTTACATGGCATCAAGATACACATATTGCTAAACCTATCCACTACAACATACAAATAGTCATGACCCATTTTTGACATTGGTAAACCCCCTACAAAATCCATGGAGGTACTCTCGCATGGATGGGATGGAACAGGATGTGGTGAGTATAGCCCCAATTTTCTATTAGTGGGATTAAAAGTAGAACACATCACACACCCCTTTACATATTTAGTTACAATTTCTTTCATCTGAGGCCAGAACGAAACCTTTGCAGATGAGCCATAGTTTTTCCTACCCCAAAATTCCCAGACTCAAGAGAAGTGTGAGCTTTTTGTATTACATGGACTTGTTCACTTGTAGGAACACAAAGATTTCCAAGATGATAGAGTATATTTCCCTTAGACAATAGTTCTCTACTTGTGCACCATGGGTTAGCTTCTCAAATACTTCTTTAAAATATTTATCAACTACATATTGTTTCACATATCTATCATGAGATAAAGAAGCATTCTTCAAAATGATAGAAGAAACAATAGGAGGTCTAGAAATCATATCAGCTACCTTGTTACTTGTACCCTTTTTGTATCTAATTACCAAATGAAAATGTTGAAGAAAACCCATCCACATGTAATGCCGATATTTTTACAACTTGGTTTGTGCTTGGAGATACTGTAAGGGATGGTGATCTATATGTATGATTGTTTCCTTCCCTAAAAATTAGTGCCTCAATTTATTTACACTTTGAACTAATGCACACAACTCTTTATCATATGTAGGATAGTTCATAACAACTTGGTTAAAAGTTTCAGATTGGTAACATGTAAGCTTACAATATTGCATCAATACTACACCCATGGAATATTTGTTGGAATCTATATCGATCTCAAAAGGTTGTTGAAGATTCAACAGTGCTAATACTAGTGCGGTACTAATCTTTTCCTTCAAAGTGTTGAAAGATTTTTGTTTCTTTCCTCCCCACTAAAAAGTGTTCTTCACACTGGTTAAGGCATGCAAAGGAGCTGCAATAGATTATAAGTTTGAAATGAATCTCCTTCAGTATTGGATTTCACCTAAGAAGCTTCATACTTCAGTTACACTTTGGGCTCATGCCAATTTACAATTACATCAATCTTGGAAGGATCAATTTAAAATCGTCCTCCTCCTACAATATGACCTAAGTACACAAGTGCAGTCTTACCAAATTCACATTTGGACAATTTTACATACAACCTTTCCCTTGGCAAAGTATCTAATACTTGATTTACATGCCTTACATGTTCATCCCAAGTCCCACTAAATATAAGAATGTCATCTAAATATGCAATTACAAAATCATCTAGAAATGGCCTGAATACATCATTCATAATATTCATGAAGGTTGTCAGAGCATTACACAACCCAAACGACATAACTAACCAATCAAAAAATCCATGTTTGGTTTTAAAGGTAGTTTTCTATGCATCCTGTTCTGCAACCTTGATCTGATGGTATCCACTGCACAAATCCAGCTTAGTGAAATAAACAACATTCTTTAATTGATCAATTAAATCATCTATACGAGGAGGGTATCGATTTTTCACCTTGATTTTCTTTAAGGCTTGATAATTGACACACATTCTCCATGTGACATCCTTCTTTGGCACCATCACGATTGGAGAACCACAAGGAGATGAACTAGACCTGATGACCTCTTGATCCAATAAGCCTTGTACTTCCTTTTTTATCTCTATCATCTCTACAACTGGCGTTCTATACATGCTCACATTAGGAAAAGGAGAATCATGCTAAAGATGTATTTCATGTTGGATTTCTCTCTTAGGAGGTAATCCATCTTGTTCCTAGAAACTATCATCATACTTAGAAACAATATCAATTAATTATTTCTTATGAGAAGGATCACATCCTTGGAAGGTGTTGAATGTCCAAGCATCCTTCTCTCTTACGACCATGAGTAAATATCTCTTATTAGTGTTTATGATTCTCTTCATTTGTCCTGCACTAACAAGTGTGGTGTTTATCCTCATGTTGTGGGATCTAACAATATATTCCACTCCCCCTTTAGTAAGGTTATATTTGTTCTCATGACGAAATAATATTGTTTTCTTATCATAAAGATAAGGACTCCCTAGCACTATGCCACATATATCAAATGATACAACATCCAAATCCACTTCATCAATCAAATTTGAAGCAATAGAAAATCTGATCCTACACTACTTGGTGACATTAAGTTTTGATTTATCACATACCCAACCAAGAGGATAAGGCTTTGGATGTGGTTTAGTTTCAAAACCCATATTTTTTACAAGTGTTTCAGATATCAATTTTACTGGGGAACCCAAATCAAATAATGTATCTATCTTAGTGTGCTTAGATACAACCCTTATATTAAATAATACATTCCTCTTTCTTTCATCATCATGAGATTCATTATTGGAATTTGAACTAGAATGAAGGGAATATTTACCTTGTACTCCAATCGTTATGATCTTTCCTTCATCTCCTGAATCAGAATCAAGATCTTGTTGTAATGTAGTAGCGGTCTTTTTCTTCCCCTTTCCACTGAATTGTTTTGGTCTCTTCTTTGGATGTGGTGTCCAACAGTGTTCATCATCGTGACCATTCTTCTTGCAATGAGTGCAATATGTCTTTCCTTCTTTCCTCTTTACAGTGACGGTATTTTTTTCCTTCCTTTTAAACTTTTTAAACTACTTATCTGGGAGATTGGAAGGTTTCTTTGTGGATCTTCTTGAACATGCTTTCCCCTGTTCTCAAGGTGAGTGGCTTGCACAAAAACTTTGTCAAGACCGGTGGGGTTAAACAATAGTAAAGTATGATGAATATAACTGTGAAGTGCTCCAATATACTTCATTAAAGTTTCATAAGAATCTAATAGAATGTTTAATGCAGGATCTTTCTTCCTAAATTCTTCAGTGAAACTTTGTACGATTTGACCTTTACTTTGTCTTAAAGTTTTCCATTCCATCATTGCTTTATGTAAATAACCCAATGGATTAAATTGCTTCCTTATTGTTGATTTAAATTATGACCATGAGGAAAGAAGATTACCACACTTACTTTTGTCCTGAAGTTTTCTCTCCCACCATACGAGAAAGGTGCCTTCCAACCGAAGAGAGGCCAATTTCACTTTAACTTCATCTTCACCAATATATTGAACATGACAATATACTTCAACTTGTTGGACCTAGTTATCTAGATTTTCAGGGTTATCATCTCCATTAAACATAGGTAAAGAAAATTTTACATCAATATTTAATAATGGTTTCTTAAAAGAGGCTTTATGGATAAAATGATGAGAATGATGAGAATGCTCAGAGGAAGAAGAGATAGAACTTTATGGTGAAGATGGAGGCTCAAGAGGATCTCCTCCATCCCCTTGATTCACTGAAGCATTATCATATGCTTGTGATTCATTTTTCTTCCCTCTCTTCTTCATCTTCTCATATTCTGCATACATTCGCTCTACCATTTCTGACATGCGATAAAAGACCATATGGAAGTTTTTATCATGTTCATCACACTTTTCCTCTTCAACCATTTTCTTCCTTCGGGATGCACGACCAAATTCAGTATTGAAAGTATTAAGAGTTCCTTCACCCTACTTATGCTTGGCCCTAGTAAGCATTCACACTCAACAATTCAAGTCAAATATGATTGCTCCGATACCAACATGATCCATGATCTTTTCATTGATGTGACTTATTAAACAATTGTATTAAATGAGAATAAAATGAAGTGCACCATAAAGAAGGAATAAATCAATAATGAAGAGACATATGAATCAAATCTGAACACAAAACTTGATAATGGATTTCATCCCTGGTGGACTACGTCTACAGGTCATGCTCTCAACTGGATAGGTCTTTTTATTAACTTAGCAAAATAATTTGGAAAAATACCTCATTATGTATTTAACTTGCATAAGCTTTGCTCATATCAGAAAACAAAACAACACCATTGAATTTGTGGCGTCGAATTACCCAAAAATGACTGTCTCCACGCCTGGATCTGAGTCTGGCACTTTCAAGCCCATGAGAAAATTTGTCTCGATTTCCATGCATGTACCTGCAATAAATTCATGTGGAAAAATTATTATTTTTCGTTCCCTGTCTGTACATTCGTACCCCTAGTCTACCCCCCCGTGCACTGGTGAAAATAAAAACTTAAGTAATAATGGGGGCGGACTTTACCAAGTCACACCCCAGCCCAAGTGGTTGGCATACATTGCAAAGGCAGACTTGATAGGGGAGATCTCGGGGTCGAACCTGCGAGCCTCTTGTTTTTGGTGTATAGTTACAACGTAATGTATATTTGGTTGGTGGTTTTGGTGGAGACTTTGGTGGATATGGTTGAGTTTGGTAGAGCCTTTGGAAGATACATTTAAGTTTGGTGGTGTGGTTACATTCATCCAGATTAGACAAAATCCTATCAAATTTGGTAGATTTGGGATTGGCGCCAACCAACCCAGCCAATTTTATAAAATCCCAATATTGGGCATCCTTATGCATTTTCTTGCTACCACGTGGAATCCCATAATTGGGCCACTTGGCGGCCTTTCATTGGGTCACGTTGCCACTTCTGCACTGTCAGTGCTACGTCATCCCTACTCAGTAATCTTTCCATGTCGTTGTTATAACCCTAATTTTCACCATACATGCTTACCTAGCATCAGGCCATCTCAGATCCCTTCTTTTCCAAAGCATTGCTAAACAACTCTTCTTAAAAACACTTTTTATAAAGGCCCACATGCCTTGCTCTATTACTACACGCGTGCACATGCTTGTTGACCCAAAACAGCCTGTGTGTACCTACAAAAGCACGAAAAAAGGAAAGTTGCCGATGGAACACACAACTTTGGGTGAGTTAACTGAACCTTCCGGCCATGCAAGGCTGAGGGTTTGCCCAAATATCTAGCTTCTTCTAGCCTATAAAAGAAGGGTTAGGGGTCCTATTTGGAAGAGGACAATCATAGGAAAGAAATTATACCCAATTGTATATTCACTTTGTCCCAACCCTTTAGCCATCTTCGTGCAAAGAGAAATACATAGCAAAGAAGTTGGAGGACAGTTGAAGAGGAGCACAGGACCAAGTTCATGGAGCAGTGGTCGGCTTCATCATTGTAAGTTGATTTGTTGAAGTTAATAATAAAGAGATACTTTTCCCATCCCACCATATGAGGTTCTGATGATTTGTTGTATACTTGTTTATCGAATCTCTAACCCATTAATCTATATATCAAGTGCATGCAAAGTTTGTTTTTTGTTTTGTGTGAATGCACGTCAACCTTTGGAGGAGAGATCCAATCAAAAAATGACCAAGCATAAGGAAGGATCTACATAAAATGCCCGGAATAAGGTATGCTCACTTAACCATGTATTTGCTTAAGAATAATGGGGATTAGGTCTAGGGCGACAGTAGAAAGTAGAGATCTTTAGGTCTTTTCTACATGCATAATCTAACCCTAAGTGCTAGTCCATAGAGAGATTTCCCACTCAAAACAGAATTGGCGAACGTATTGGGGAGATCTCTAGGGTTCCTTGGGATATTTTTGGGTATTTTTAAGAACTGGTTTCATTTCCCTATTTTTAAAGTTTCTACAAAAGTCTGAGCTAACAGAGATTTTGGTCTTCCATACCAGTTATCTTTGTTTCTTTGCTTGACTGTAATTTTTTTCAAGACCCACAGAGGTACACGTGGCCTGTATAAGGTTTACACACGTGTTCTCGTGCCCTGCATTCTCACAACACATGTGTACACGCTAGCTAAGGAAGTGATAGTCGCTTGTAGATTCCAGAAAATTGCTTTTACAAAGGCAATCATCCTCTACCCTATCAGAAGTAGTCCTTCTCAGGGGTTTTTTGGAACTCTTTCTAGTATTTGTTGCTTGCAGTCTGTAGCTTAGGTTTCACCTCAGATTGGTTTGTTCTATGAAGTTTTCCTTGATTTGTTTTCTTTTTTTTGTTAAAGTAAGAGTTTGAGTCTTTAAAAGATTTTGGTTTTCAGTACCAGTAATCTCTGCCCGGGCTAGCTTGCTTGGCCTTTTTTGTTTTTGTCTCAGAGTCAAGGATACACGTGGCCTATATAAGGCTAGCATGCATGTACATGCCCTCTGAATTTACACAACTCCCCTGCACACGCTTGTTGTTGAACTGTCAGTGGTGTGCTTGAGGAGAAGTTTTTGTTGAAGGTGAGGCAGTCATCCTTTCCTTGGACAAGGGCTATACTTCTCAGGTTTTTGGGTCTCTGTCATAGCAGTCAGTAACTTAGGCTTGATCAAAGTAATAGCTTTCTTTTTCATTTAGAAGTTTTTCCTCAAAAAAAAAAAATCATAGGGTTTTTAGACAAGTCTGAGAGTCCATTTTTAAAATTTGCTTGTGTGTGATTTTTGATGTGACTCTTTGCGATTTGTGCTTAGGCCAGAAATTTTTCTTGGTTTTGACTTGTTGGTATTTTTCCTTTTTTTCTTTGTGAGCATTCAAATAAAAAAAAAAAAAATTATTTCTTTGATTGGTTAAAAAGTGTTGTTTTGCATTAGTAACCAGGGAAAAGTATTTGCTTTCATAAGTTCTTGACAGTTTACTTAGATCATAAGTAGCCCATAGTCAAGTGAAATCCTGCTTTAAATTTTTTGTTCAAATATCTTAGAAAAATTTTAAAAACAAAAAAAAGTTGTTTAAAGAAAAGTTTTTGTTTCTAAGCTTTTTGTTTATTTTACTTTCGTCTTGCAAACATTATTAGTTTCACTTTCATAGACTTTGACGTAAGACAAGTCATAAAATTAATGCTAAATCTAAAATTCATTAGACTTTTTATGTTTGTAGGGTCAACCAACTAGTTTAGGGTTAGGGCCTTGAATTAGGTTGGAGAGGAAACTCTTCAAGGCCATTGAAAACAAACATTGGAGTCTGAGTTAGGGAGTGTCAAAATATAATATCGTGAAAGTTATCCAGGACCCCCCTCTAACACAGGGGATAAACACGAGGTCACGTACGGAAAGGTAGCGAAGATAACCCCTCCAAAACTGGAGCAATCATAGTGGAGAACACATATAGAGGGCTTGTTTCGGGATTCCGTCGATTGCATTTTCCATAGAGCTTCATGGGTCTCGAATCCGTTCGAGGTCCTCAGTTATCTTCTGAACCACTTTCTTATAATACCCTTGACAGGTTTCAAGCTTGATACCCTACTCATTGTGGTCTACCTGAATTTGGACTGTACCCGCCTAGTGACTGTTTGCACGTTGGCAACCTAGTTGACTATCTTCTTAGGGACATACACAGGTGATTGCAGGGGTATACCATGGTACCTAGGGAAGACATTGGGCCACACTTTGTAGAGTATACCCGGAGGGTGCTTCCATGTTCAAGTTGCACTTGCACCGGTAATTTTCTCTAGTGTTGGTTGTTGTAACTATTCCTCCAATTAGTTCAGTGTTTGCTTGTCTTAGCTTATAGGGACTTTTTAGTGTGTGTTGTTATTTGAACGATTAAATAGCCCTAGAGTATCATTTGATCTTCTCACACAGTGGAGGATCACTAGATCTGTCGGTCACGAAGGCTTCTTGGCCTATCACCAGTTACACTAGAGCCATCCCCGCCACCACTAAGGTGAAAGCTAGACCAACAAGGGTCTTTTGAAGCGACCAGGTCACAAGAAATTGTGCCCGGCGAACATCCAGAGGAATCGACTATTTTAGACTTTGGAGAGAAATATCTTGGTCCACCTGAAACCTCAACCACTGATATTTCGGCACCCATCATCATACCAATTTATCCTTACGAGTGCCAAACAGTGTCGCACGCAACAATGGAAACAAATGTTGCTACTCCTTCTGGGAATTATTCAATTCCCACTACGGTTGTCACCACAGGAGATTTTCCACCTCCTCACCCACCATCACCGATCCAGGCCACCATGGTATCGACTGCCTCTACCTCGCACAGTGTTCCGATCCCATCTATGGCAGCGTCCACAACCCCTTTCCCACCAAGTGTGACAGGCCCTCCGTTCTCATATGGGATGCCTATTTCAGGTACAAGTCATGTACTTTCCTACTCTACTTCACAGACTTCAGGGCTGGGGGAAGGGAGATGTAACGCTCCTCTAAAAGGTCACATAGGGGGCACTCCTACTCCTTTTAACGCTTTCCCTTGTGGGGGAGGTCATATACCTCCTTCATCCCCTTTGCTTGGAGACACACACCAACCATCCGTCGGGCCACCTGCACACCATAGTTTACTTGGAGCAGGGAGTCAAGGACCACCTTCGCATAATATGCCGGTAGGTTCGACACCATTTTCTTTGTTCAATGCATTTGGAAACAATGCCTTCTCATCAACTACTTTCCCAACCGAGGGAAACCCTAGTTTTGGACAAACTATTCCTATGAAGGGTATTATTTATGCACAGGGGGCAAACCCAGGAACTTCTTCCACAACAGGGCCTTGGAATTCTTGGCAAGGATTCATTCCTTTGTCAGGAATGTCGATCTAGGGAAATTATTTCCACAGTCAATGGAACCCTAGACAAGGTACTATGCCCATCCCTACGGGACTGGCATGGGGAAACCCTTCCCAAAGTCCTCTGAATGTAATGCATGCCCATCCATCTACATCCTATTTTGGGAATCATCCGATGATGTCTCCTCACACGCAAAATCCGTACATTGTTCATGGCCATGGTTTTTACCATAACCCAAGCCAGTAGCCAAAATTTTCCTCGCAACCTAGTGCCAGTCAAACTCCAGGCCCCTTTTTCCCAGGTTATCACCAACAACCCAAACTACCTTTCCTGGCAACCTTGCATTTGCCAGATTTTTTAAGGTTGTTGAATGAACCTATCTATCATGATCCACATTGGCCTCCTATTCCAACGAAGTTTCCTTCGAACATACCAAATTTTGAGACCAAGCCTAACGAAGATCTAGGCGGTCATGTGACTACCTTCCACCTTTGGTGCTCATCTAACTCATTCAAAGATGACTTCGTACAGTTGCGATTGTTTCAATGTACTCTCATTGGGAGTTTCGTGAAATGGTACATTGAGCTCGACCACTCAAGATAATCTTCCTTCGGCGAATTGGCAATGGCCTTCCTAAACCATTTCCAATTACCTGTGAGATACGATGTTGGCACATAATTGTTGGCCAATTTCTCACAGACAAAAGAGGACCATATCTCAGATCACATCCAAGAATGGAGATGCCGAAAGAGTTTAATTAAGGTACCAGTCCCACCAGCACTCCTGCTCGAGTGGTTCCTTAAGTATTTGGTCCCACAGTTATCCAAAGACATCACGACTTCAGGAGTGTTTTCTGAAGAAAACACCATCATGAGAGCTCAACAGCTTGATCTCATCTATTCTCAGTCTGGTTTATTATACGAGAACCTTCCAGATGCTCCACGCTCAATACTTGATAAAACCAGACAGAGAGCTAGACCACATGTCGATGGTATTGTTGGTTCAATACAGCAAAGCTCGTTGAGCAACTGACAAAGCAGTTACAACAATTGTCTATACAACACACAGCGGCCAACCAAACTACTGCTTTGGCTTCTCCCCCTACTCAAACATCAGATGTACACACAATTGAATCAACAAATCCAAAGGCCACCCAACAGCCTGAAGGAAAGAAAAAACAAAGAAAGAAGGGTAAGGGGGATAAAAAACCCACTGATAATGCTGGCCAAGGAAACACTGAGAAACAGAAGGCTAGGTATCTGTGCAACCTATGCATGGAAGGCCAGGTATCCATGCAACCTGTGTGCGGAAGACCACCTGACCCAGCTATGTCCCCGGCTTGCAAAGGCCCAAACGTTTGTGACACAACAATAGCCTGTTGTGTTAACCAATCCATTTCAACATGGACAAAACCTAACCCAAGCCTCTACAAGCGAGGAAGGGGGCAGCCAAGGACCCTCTCTGTCTTTGAATAATACCACATCTGCAAATGTATATATGATGAAGGGTGATTCTTTCATATCCACTAGCGCACATGACTACAGTAAACCAAGCACTTCTGAGAAGGGCAAGGAAGTCGAACTCCCATCTCTTCCTCTACAGATTGAGAAGACTTTGGGAGAAACAATGACACACATCCCAAAAGGTGCATTCAAAAAAGTTTCTCACAACCCAAACGCAAGGGTCGCCCAGAACTATTCTATGGTGGAAGATTTGTCTCAAACCCCTTGTGCGATGTCTGCTTTGGAGGTCCTCCAAAGCTGCCCTTCCCAGAGGAAATCTTTGTTAGCCTCTCTAGGATCTACCGAGACTTGTAATATGGGTACCATCATGCTAGATACAACTGACTTAAAACCTTGTCTGTCGTACCACATAGAGTTTCACATAGTAGTGGCTCACCCCATGAAAAAATTTACTCGAAATATTTTCTGCATGGTGGTTGATGAGGGCGCCTCGACATGCGTTATTTTGTTGGCATGTTGGAAGGCCATTGGCCAGCCTGTTTTGTCTCCATCGCCCACTCTTATCACTTCTTTCGACGGTCGTTCATTCCGACCACATGGTATCATTCCCTCTTTTCCTATGCAATTGGGAGGGAAGACCATGTGCATTGAGGTAGAGGTAGTCGACGTGTCTCTCGACTACAATCTTTTGCTACGAAGGAGTTGGACTTATGCCATGCAAGCAGTGGTTGCTACAGTTTTTTGGGTCTTGTTGTTTCCACACGAGGACTGGATTGTGACCATTGATCAATTGTCTTTCTCCAGATATAACCCTTCATTGGGGGTGTCCATGGTCCCAATGATTGATAATCCTCAACCAAGAGTAGTTAATGTAGGGGTTGGTTTGTGCCCATCTTTGATGGGTACCTTCGATTACCCGCGCCCCTCAAGGTGATGTCAAGTTCATATATGACCACCATAAGGTTGAAATTTTCCAAGTTTCGTCGTTTCGCACGACTTGCTTCACCGATCCGTGGATACATCCTTCCTCATCGGCCACGATGAAGGGGACAGGGCATCTGAGCATGTCCATGCCCTTGTCCATAGTTGAAGTATCATACTCTTTAGTCGAACAAGCTTCAGCCAACCCTGATCCAACTCTTGCACAAGAGTTCAATCTACTTCTAGAGCCTATTTGGGCTCAAGGTTCTCTCGCTAACATCTATTCGTTAGACTTAGTATTTCCCTCTGACAAAGTAGTAAATGAAGCAATGGCTAGTCCGGACAAACCCTGAGATGATCTTCATCACAGATCATACTTCCTCCCAGAGTTAAGTAGAATCGAGGTCGGAGAATTCACCTTGACTATGACTGGAGATAAGTCTTGTCCTATTAATCCCTTAGCTACACACTAGGTCTATGTTGAAGGTAATATGGCAACCATCACTGAAACCATACCGATCAATATCTCCAGAACCCCTAGCATCATGGAGAATGTTTTCGTCGGAGCTGGCTGCTCCCCTGGAGAGATTCAAATCTACACAGATCTCTTTAAATAATTTCATGACGTTTTTTCCTGGTCTTACGAGGAAATGCCAGGCATCGATCCAAAAATAGTTAAACATGAAATCACAACTTATCCATATCCCAAGCCTATCTGGCAGAAGCTTCGTCCAGTTAACCCCAGGAAAGCAGTAGACATTAAGGTTGAAGTTGAGAAACTGCTAAAAGTTGGTTTTATCTATCCTATCCATTTGACCTAATGGGCATCAAACCCCGTGTCGGTCAATAAAAAACAAGGCACAATTCACATATGTACAGACTTCTGTGATTTGAACAAGGCCTGTCCCAAAGATAATTTTCCCACATGATTCATCGACCAGATAATTGAAGAATGTGTGGGTTGCGAGGCCTTCTCTTTCATGGACGATTTTTCGGGATATAACCAAATACAAATCAAACCCCAAGACTAGTAAAAAAAAACTTTCATCTGCCCATGGGGTACATTCGCATATCGTAAGATGCCTTTTGGTCTAAAAAATGTTGGAGCCACCTTTTAGTGGGCCATGTCTTTTTTTTTCCATGACCTCAAGCATATTGTCGAGGCTTATTTATATTATTTAGCCTCTCGATCTCGCAAGAGAACGGATCATCCCACACACCTCCAACTTATCTTTGAGAATTGTCGCTACTTCCAGATTCACTTGAATCCAAACAAGTGCATCTTTTGCGTAACATTAGGATGTTTGTTAGGTTTCATAGTGTCAACAACAAGGATCATGGTCGATCCTCTTAAGGTTGAGGAAATAATGCAGTGTGCCCCCCCATGCACAATCCTTCAACTTCAAAGTCTACAGGGCAAGGTGAATTTTTTAAGATGCTTCATCGCCAACTATGCCAAGATCACAAAGGGATTTATGCACTTATTGAAGAAAGATGTTCCCTTTCATTGGGATGGTGTCGCCCAACACTCTTTCGATGCATTGAAACATGCACTCATGACTGCCCCTCTGCTTCAACCACCTGACTATAACAAAGATTTCTTATTATACCTGGCTGCAGTAGAGTCAACCATCGTCATGGTCTTAGATCAGGAGGACGATCTGTTCTCAGAATATGTGATTTATTACCTGAGTCGAGGCCTCGTAGGACCGGAACTTAATTATTCTCATATCCAAAAACTTGTGTTGGCATCAGTCCATGCTGTTCAATGGTTCTGTCATTATGTTCTGTTTCCAAAGACCACCGTCATTGCTGTTGTGAATCCATTCCAGTATATCTTGACACAATGGGTAATAGGCAGGAAGATCAGTAGATGGATAGTCGTCCTCCAGGAGTTTGACTTAGATTTCGTTTCAGCGAAATCCAAAAAGTCACTGGTCTTCACAGAACTTATTTTGGAGCTTCTGGTTGAGTCAGGTGATCTTGTGCCCGAAGAGTCACATATCCGAGGAGATATGTTCTTGATCACCTCTACAGATCCTTGGTATAAAGATATACTTATCTATCTCCAGAATTTGAAGTGCCCCACCTCTGCTTCTCGTGATGAGCTTCGACGCATACGCCATCAGGCTAAGAATTATCTCATACTCGATGATACAGTATATCGGAGAGGTGTAGACTGCATCCTGCGTCGATGTCTCACTCATGAAGAAGTTATCATTCTTAACGACTGCCATACCGAAGCCTGTGGCAGTCATTTGTCTGGGTTGGAAACAACCCAAAATATTCTACGAGAAGGTTACTTCTAGTCGACACTAATCAAAGATTGTATCGAATCGGTCAAGAAGTGCCACCCATGCCAAATCTTCTCTCGGAAGATGAGGGCACATCCTGCTCCCATGTTTCCTGTCATCACAATTGGTCCCTTCACCAAGTGGGGGATTGATTACACTACATGCAACCCCCCTTCAACAAGGGGGCACCGTTACATCATCGTAGCCGTAGACCACTTCACAAAGTGGGTCGAAGCAATGCCAACATTTAAGGATGATGGAGAGACTGTAACTCTCCTTTTATTCAACCATATAATAGCAAGGTTTAGTGTTCGAGGGAGATTTTCACTGACGTTGGCAGTAACTTTCAAAATCAGATGATGACTGATTTAACGTCAAAGCTTGGGTTACGACAAGAACATTCGTCACCCTACTACCCCCAAGCAAATGGTCAGGTAGAAGCTATGAATAAAACTTTTAAGACCATTCTACAACGAACAATCAACTCAGCCAAGTCAAATTGGCATTTGATGTTATACTTGGAATTATGGGCTTACCTAATGTCCATTAATACTGCAACCAGTTTCTCACCTTTCCAACTTGTTTATGGGCTGGAGGCAGTCTTGCATATCGAATGTCAGATCTCGTCTCTAAAATTGGCAGTACAATTATTTCCAAACACTTCTCCACTTGAAGAGCGGTTATCATACCTTGAGCATCTCAATGAGAAGCATCGTGATGCGTCTCTGGCCAATGAGGCCCAGAAACGTAAATTCAAGTGTCAATATGATAGGTTCGTTCGTCCTCAGATTTTTTCTGAAGGCGACCTTGTCCTGGTCTATGACCAATATAAGGACCCCCTGGGGGCAGGAAAATTCAAACCCATGTGGTTCAGACCTTTCATCATAAAAGAGGTTCTAAATAAGGGCGCTTATCATCTAGTTGACTTTGAAGGGAATGTTTTGGTAGAGCCTAGAAATATACTCTACCTCAAGAAGTATTACTCATAGGTAGGTCACCATGGGTAACTTTTAGTAACATATCTATAGTCTGTGTACTATTACTTTCTAGTATTTTTAATGTTATGGACGTGTCATTTTGATGCATCTTTCATCATTGTGGCATATGTCAAGTGAACCCGAGGTGTTCATTGGGTATGTAGATGGTGCTAGCCGGCACACTCGGAGGCTTGCCTCCACAGCTTGGGTAATTTTTACACATCGGGGCCAGTTATTATCTTCCAGAGGTATATGCTTAGGTGACACCACAAACAATGTCGCCGAGTACAGTGCAGTTATTGAGTTGATTCATAATGCTCATTCATTTGGTATCTCTCATCTCCGGTTCTACCTTGACACTCAACTGGTTGTGTCTCGGTTAAATAGAGTCTATTGTGTTCATGATCTGACTTTACACCGATGATTCCTTAGGGTACGTCTCTTAGAATGAAGCTTTGATTATATTACATATTTTCATGTTCCTAGGAGATTAAATCAAGTTACAGATACTCTAGCTAATCAAATTTTAGATTGGCATCTTGCACACATATGAAAGAACATACACATAAACATGTAAATACAGTTTTTGCAAAAATGATCCATAAGACACAAAAATACATAAAAATCCATATATAACATCATGGTCACCAGAGTACATATATGGACGCAAGTGCCTCAAAAATATGACCAAGAATGAGTCACAGGGCTTATGCCCTAAAAAAATATATACAAGTAGTGCTATCGGCATGCGAAAAGC
The DNA here is from genome assembly GCA_000966675.3 of Picea glauca. Taxonomy (NCBI): domain Eukaryota; kingdom Viridiplantae; phylum Streptophyta; class Pinopsida; order Pinales; family Pinaceae; genus Picea; species Picea glauca. The sequence continues at coordinate 67,509 of JZKD02S1646737.1, read as the reverse complement.
CTAACTAAAGTTAGGGCCTGTGGGCCTATTGTACTAATCTATAACGTTGGCTAAACGTCAAAACAATCAGACCCACATCTGTGGTGCCCCCACTACATGAGGCTGCATTGATGGTGGCAAGTCCTCAATCTCTGCCATAGGGACAGTGCGAGTGAGCGCAGTAAAGTTTCGCTCGACTTGTCTCAACACCCTCTCAGCCTCCCTGGCTGGAAGATCTCTTGTTGCTATTGGTCCCCCTGCAGTGACAGGTGCGGCCTCTGGCTGAGGACAATGCTTTTTCCTGGCATAGTCTGTAGGTCGCACTGGTCCCACATCTACATGCAACAAACACATATCTGTCAAATACTCTGGCATAAAAAAAATGATATATAACAAAAGCAACATAAAAATTACATATGTTTCACAAAAACCAAAAAACAATGAAGTAAACATACCCATCTCTCCTCTCTCCTCACCAGGAGGTACTGGTATCTTAGGGTCTCTTGAGAAATCAATCCCAGCATAGGGGTAATCCTCTATAACTGGGATCTATCGCGACAACCACGCAAAGAAGTCATCATCAAAGGACTCATTGGTCCTTCCGCCACCCTGTTGAGGAAGTAACACTGCCCATCTACACATAGCAGAAAGAGAGGCCTGATGTCCTCGTACCACTACTCAAGCACTAAAGCTCGAAACTCTCTCAAACAAGAAAGAGCATAGAACGGTCTCAAACCCAAAATTACTCTATGCTCGCAATTGACAATCTATCAATTGCCTCTTGATACACTCTAACAATGTGGTGCTCCAACCAAATATTTGTGCAATTAAGCATTGGATTGCACAGTTCATTTGTGCCTAGGATGCCTATTGTAGAGCTATAGAACCATTAATTCACCCAATAACAAACACTATCACCTGTAGCAATAAGTCAGTAATCTTACTTATGGGCACATGTGAGCTTGAGCGGTATGTATCAGCCGCACAGTAAAGACCTATCAATTCCGCTATGTTATGCAACCCCGAAGGAAAATTCGAGAAGTTGACTAGTTCCCCTCTCCTAGAGAGGCCAGTCAAAAAAAATATGTCCTCGGTCATGGGCACCAGTGACTTCCCCTCTAACATGAATGCCTTTGCATCTAGATGCCAATAGTCAACCAAGGCATTCAACAGCCTAGGTTGTGCCCACATAAAAGGACATAGGAAAAACTTGAGCAACCCACATTGCATCAAGACAGCCACAACATTGGGGTCTTCCCTGACCAACTCACTCACCTCTTCATGCTCTCTTTCTCTCCAGTGGAGATACATCCTGCAAAATACCAAGGTTCAAGAGGGTTAATCCTTGTTTTTAATCTTTTTTTCATTTAATAAGGGGGTCCACTTGGGCTATAATGCTGACAATCGCATGTACATGAGTGCAGAGTTTACTCTGCCTGAATGCACACATGGCCTATCTTGAGACAACCCACGTGGACCTAGGGAAAGCCCTTATTTTATAGGCTAGAAGAAGTTAGGGGTCCTATTTGGAAGAGGAAAATCATAGTAAAGAAACTATACCCAATTGTATATTCACTTTGTCCCAACCCTTTAGCCATCCTCGTGCAAAGAGAAATACAGAGCAAAGAAGTTGGAGGACAATTGAAGAGGAGCCCAGGACCAGGTTCGTGGAGAAGTGGCCAACTTCATCATTGTAAGTTGATTTGTTGAAGTTAATAATAAAGAGATATTTTTCCCGTCCCACCATATGAGGTTCTTATGATTTGTTGTATACTTGTTTATCGAATCTCTAACCCATTAATCTATATATCAAGTGCATGTAGAGTTTCTTGTTTGTTTTTTGTGAATAAAGGTCAACCTTGGGAGGAGAGATACAATCAAAAAATGATCAAGCGTAAGGAAGGATCTACATCAAACGCTCGGAATAAGGTATGCTCACTTAACCATGTATTTGCTTAAGAATAACGAGGATTAGGTCTGGGATGACGGTAGAAACTAGAGATATTTAGGTCTTTTCTGCATGCATAATCTAACCCTAAGTGCTAGTCTGTAGAGGGATTTCCCACTCACAACATTCGCCTAATATGTAGTTGTACGGTCTACCATGTAGTTGTACAAACTACTATGTGGTAGCCTCTAGTGCTACCATGTCATCATGTTGATGTCAGCATGACATGTGTCGCCCTCTGGGAGTTCCACGTACCCTGTTGTTGGCACAGGGGCAGACCCAGGGTTCAATGCTTAACAACGCACCAAAAAAACCCTAACTATCGACCCTTTCTGCAACACCTTCGAAGCAGGAGAAGTCTCACTCAAGGTAGAGGCAGAGGGGTTACAAGACTCAGGTGTCTGTAACCAAGATGGGACACAAATTTGTGATAGAAACACTTCACAGAGTATTCTATTAGCACTTACAAGATGATATGCATTAGTTCATTATCTTCATTAACATCGTAGAACCAACCCTAAGATAGATCGGCGTAGTAACAATAAAGATTAAACACTTCAATCATTTAGCACATAGCACTGAGTTAGATCTAACATTCATTTATCCCTAACACAACTAAATAACTAAGCATCAACATATCTATATAAAATACATAATAAGAAAAGCACTGAGAAGATTCATAACATGAGCAACAAAGCACAAATAAAACCAAGGACACAAGATATACGTGGTTCACCCTGTTAGCGATAAAATATATAGTGTTATTTTTAGAGTGTTTTATCCAAATGCTCATTTCTAAATTTTTGGAAAATGTCTACATCTCCATTTCCGAATCAAATTTGACAAAGCTCCTATTGATATTGTTTACTCGAGAGTCTTGTTACTCTATCTTTGACTTGCATTCCAAAACCTGGTTAGTATTGCTTAGAAACCCTAGTTTTAACCTTTTTAGGTTTGTAATTATAAACTCTTGCCAATAGAAAAAAGGGTGTATGCACGTGTCTTGTTTTAATATTATGTTAATACCATTTATTAACTATATGGTAACTCCAAGTCATATTCCAAATCACAAGTCTAGAATCTTTAAAGTCACAAGTCTAAGCCATGAGTTAGATTAGGAGTGGGAATACAAAGTCAAGCCACGAGCCAGGCCACATGTTTAATTCTCATACTAAGCCACTAGAAAAATTCTCATGCTAAAGATTTCTCATGTTTTATGGACCCATGAGCTAAGATAATGTATCCAATCCATGAGTCAAGCTATGAATCGATCCACATGTTGACACATCAAGCCATATGCAACGCTAATTTCTATTTCATTTCTAATGATTTATGTGCAAGCACATACATATACCAAAGCCAAATTCCAGTCCGCATGCCACGCATTCAAATCAAGCCCAATGCAATTTCCAAGCCCGACACCACTCATTTCATCAAACATATCATGTGTTAATGCGCAGGTGTCAAGACAATGGTGCCTAACATCTTACAGGTGTTCAAGGTTTTCTTTTTGTGCCCAATAGACAAAATTTTTGGGTATCCCGTATTTGCAGGTATCAAATATATATGCCCAATGTTTTTATCAAA
>JZKD02S1646726.1:98208-141767 GCA_000966675.3 Picea glauca | reverse complement strand
ATACTCCTTGACTTGTTTGTAGATCATCACCACAACTCATGATTATAATTATGTACATTTATCTTATTAGTAGCATATAATTATATAAAATTATTTTAAATACTTTTAAAGATTAATGTTCTTTTATTTAAATGATCGTTTCGTTTTTTTATTTTTTTCATGCTGTTATTTCCTATCAAACTTAGCGATGTAACTAGGAAACATCCCATGCAAAGTCAAATAAGAATGAGAAAATATTCTTAAAACCTAATAATATAAATAAATAAAGTTAGTTCTTCATAGTTTTGAAGTGCCCACATATATTTTTCTTTACTATATGTATTATTGTGCTCTTAAGAACAATGTGTTTTTTTTGGGACATAATCAAAATTGAGGTGTGTGATCAACAAACATATGTTGATTTAATTAAATGGATTCACTAAGTAATGGTTCATATTTATAAGAAAAAAAACCCTAGTAAGCATGAATATTCTATTTAAGAGTCTCCTTCACATGTGTTAAATTTCTACGTCATGTTAAGATTATGCTATAGACTTTTTGAATGCCCACTTTACATTCATATAATCGAAGAACAAAAAGTGAATCTTGATATCCTAAAAGAGTAATGAACCTTAAATATTGGACAACACAAATTTATTAGAAACACAAATTTATTAGAAATTCAATACAACAAATTAGTGTCTTCCCCAATCAATTTCTTTATGGTTCATGTTATTACTATGTTTATGCTTCAATGAATTATTAATAGATTTAAAGCTTCTATTTTCCTAAGCATTTAGAAATCATGGTTTTACCATTATTGGTAAGTATGGAAGGTTTTTGTTTGGTTATCGTGTAAAGGTAACGATTTGAAACCACCATAGTTGAAGAGTGCTTCTCCTCCTCCAACTCAAAAAGTCAACCCTTTGAAAACTTTGGAGTTTTTTTTACAGGTTTTATCCTATGTCCCTTTAAAACCTTAGTTTTATGAAATCGAGTGTTTGGAATGATTTTATCTTAAGAAGGAGAGAATAAGTTATGTATGTGTACTAGTGTACCAATCTAATTGTGAAAGTTTATTTGGTCACCCCTATGTTATATTTCATTGTACATAGAATGCTAGCTCCATTGGGATGGCCTTTTGATCATTTTCAAAAGATTGTCCTTAGTCATTTAGTTGGGTTTTTGGAGATTTTGTTTGTTGTTTTCCTGGGTTTTTGGAGATTTTGTTTATTGTTTTCCTATGGTCCACCTCTTCTTGAAGATTCACAACATGTCACTTCCTTGTTGGTATTTTTTCTTTTATTTTTTTGAGTTGCACACATGTTATGGGTTTTTAGGCACAACTATGTTTCTATAAACCTAAAAAAAGTGGAGAATTTTCTTTTGAGGCAACACTTAATTTTCTATTCCCAAGTGTGTCGTGGAATTCCTTTGTGGATTTTACTAGCACTTTGGTGTGTTTGTAACCACTTTTCCAATACTGTTGTTTAATCAAGGATTTTTTTTAAAGATAGGATTTTTGTAAGAAATCTCCCACTCTTCATTTTCGTAGCCAATTGTTGTTCTCCATTTTCGATTCTTTATTCTAAAAAGAGCCAATAGGAAATAAATCTTCTTAAGTATTTGAGTGCTTCTCTTTTCACCTTCAGAGATGCAGTGACATTTTGCTTGTTTGTGTAGTGACTTGTTGCTTATGCCACTTGGTTTGTGCTGGTTGTTTAAATTTATTTTGGTGATAGTGAATAAAATGAAAGAGATACATTTTTTGTTTTCAAGCACTTTTCTTTTCCAAGCATTACTTTCCTGCAAATTGATTAGCACAAAAAACGCCTACACTAATAAATAATTTTTCAATGATGGTTGGTTTATGACTTCTGCTTGGCATCAATTTTGTAACAAAGCACAAAGAACATAAGACCATGGAATTTCATTAAAATTCAACTCTATAACCAACCACATAACATGCTAAAATAAACCAAGTTTTCTCTTATTTTTATTAGATCAACATTTAGAATGACCTTGGATTTAGATTTTAAGGGTGTTTTAAATCCCAAAGCCTACCAAACTTCACAACATAGAGTTGAATAATTGGGACCAATTCCTTTGTAACATTGTGTACAATTGGAAAGACACTCATATTTTTCTTGAAAGGGGGTGTACAATCGAAGGGGAAACTGTGTGTAGTGGGGATTCATAAATTTTCCCCTCACTTCATATGATTGACATAAGAAATGATCACCCACCACTAAAGGCTTACTCAACAAAATATTTCTCAGGTCAATCAACATCAAGTGGCTCAATAGGGTTCATGTAAATCCTTCTTTCCTAACCATGCAATGTGAAAAAACATGTTAGTGACCATTTTCCTAGGCTTTCTATACTCTAGGATACTAACATGTGGGCTTGCAGTGAGATATCCTTTGGCATGCAATAATGACCCTTGATGACCCCCATTGGATTTCATCACCTTTGGTGGCATATTTGGGTTTTTTAAAATTCTCTTCTTACCTTCACTTAAGCATCCTTAATTGGATTTCATCATCAAGTGGGGGATATGCATTTGGAAGGCCCATTTATCTCCACTAGTTTGCTTGGGATTTGATAGTGTTTTTTTTTTTTTTCTCTAGAATTAGAGTTTTTATTTTAGAAGTTTGAAATTAATATTGTGAGTAATTATTAGTTAATTTAAATTTGTTAAATTTGAAACATTAATCGACATATTCAATTTATTAAATCCTAGATATTCATAGAGACATTTAAGTCAACAAAATTTATTTAGAGAATTACCTTATAGACTTCAAAACACATCCATCATGTCAAGAAACATTGGAGGAACCATAAATCATTCTTTTGGAAGAAAGCAAAATCTCCTCTTGGAGGACACCAAAATTACCCTCATTGAGGAAATCGGGGTATCATCCAAATAGATCCTCTGAAGAAATTGAAGGTGACTAAGCACTTATTGCATAAATATCCCAGAAGGAATATATTAGACCTCAAGCTAGTTTTTTGAAAGTTTTTCGTTACGATGTTAACTTCTAATACTATATTCCTTTAAGTTAGTATTGGATGTTAACCTAAAACATTTTCATACACAATACATTTCAATTTCTTGTTTAAATTGACCCACATGGCCATCTTATATAGCACTGAGATATAACCAAATTCCTTGAGGTGGGGAATATTAGGTTCACATAGGATGGCTAGCTCATATAACAAACTCCTTAATTGCCGCCTTGTTTTGCAACACTAGCCAAATGTTTTGTTCTAAGTGCCCCACTAGTCAAATGCTTAGCCGACCATGTAGTTAGTAGTTGACCACTCAATCGATTGTCGACTATTGACTGACTATCTCTAGATGATCCATCGGTGTGATGAACCTACATAGTCTACTATCCCAATACCCCCCCATTTGCATAATTCTTTGGACCTTCAAGAGGTGAGATTACTATGTACACCTCCCCATAATTGTAGCTTCTTGAAGCCCAAGCGTAGGCCAAAGTTTCACAAACTTAACTTCCAAGAGAGGATTCATAAATATATTATCAACTTGATCATTTATTATGCAATAAAAAATATGGATAACATTTTCTTGTGTTAGAGACACACAAATTTAGATAAGCATGAGGTACTATTATGCATTGATACGATACACACATAAATACAATTTCTTGACCTTTGGATTCATCTTCAAAGAGGTCGATTGGAATCATAATGATAGTTCCCATCTTGTGACGGTTCATATTTCTTCACGTTAGTAACCCTAACGAATTACATTTCCTACATCCCCCCCCCCCCTTAATCCAAAGGAGTGTATGTGAGTCCAAGAAGATAGTTGAAATCTGGAAGTGTGCAACTGTTGATGGTTGAATGTGCTCTCTGAATCTGGTGGTTTTGGGATGACCAAAAACCAAAAGGATAACATAAGATGATGTCTTATACTAAATGGTGGTGGTGGTTTAAGAAATACTACAAACAAATTTGGTGGTTTACGGATGATCACAAACTCTAGAAATTGGCTCTGAGGCTCAATGGTTCCTCAAATATTTCCTAAGTTAGCTAGAAGATGAAGTTGTTGTCTTCTGCTAATTGGAAGTGATCTCGAATGCTGGTTTAAAGATGACCATAAACTGTTCTCTGGTAGAATTTGAAAGTATTATACTAAGTGGAGGTTTAAGGAAAACCACAAACTGTTGTCTAGCAAAAGTTGTAAGTCTTTTACTAAGTGGTGGTTTAAGGGAAACCAAAAAATGATCATGTGGTTTTGGGTGACCACAAATTTCTCGCTTGTTATTGCTCGATTAATAAGACTTCAAAACATGAAGCCTAACTACCAATCACTGATGTTGTCCCCCCCTGTCAGGTACAAGGTGAGAAGATGCAAATCCTTTCATTACAAGATGTGTTAATACCCAAGAATGAATCATGTGGTATGACTGATATATATTCCTTACCATTGATGACCATTGCCAAGACGTGATCCATCCATAGTGGTTCTTTACTATTTCAATTTTTTTTCATTTGAAACATCTATATGCAGGATGATTGCAATTTACACAATGCTTGAAAGGATGAATATTGAAGGACTAATCTTCCATGTGGCCAACTTGCTGACAATGTTGGAATTTCAGAATTTTCTCTTAAACTAGACCAGGTGAATATGAACTTTCTTGAAGTAATCCAACACTCTGGAACTTGATCAACTTGGTATAATATGGAATATGAAAAGTGACTTCCTTTTCATATACGATACATGTTTTATGCTTGTTGTGCTTGATTTCTTCCTAATGTATGATGATTGGATTGGAAAGAGGAAGCTTAACTTCATTTTCATTCATATATGAAGTTGGCTCACTGAGTTGCTTCAATACTGGATGTTGATCTGGGTTATCACCATCATATTCTTCAAAAATATGTTTTTCTGAACAAGGACTAGTTTAGAATGTTGAAGATTATTTTGTTGTATTTCTTCTTGTTGGAGTTGTGATTCTAGATGGAAAAAAATGATTTTGTTCTGCGAATCTTGTAAATAGGTTAGAACATCGATGAGAGATTCTATGTCAGCTGTGACTATATTATCCACATAAGAGAGTATTAAAGTGTTCAATAAATTTATCGGTTCATCAATTTGAGCCATTTAGACACAGACTTAGACCTTAAGGGTTTCTTGCAACTCCACCCTTTAACAATCAGACTCTACAATTCAAATTCAACAAATGAAGGGTGTCGACTTCTACAAAGAATGAACCCGTTTACAATGTAATTCAACTTGCAAAAACACTATTTGCACATTACAATTATTCTTGAAAATGCAAGACTTCAAGCTTGGGCATGAGCTAAAAATGAATGCCAGAGAGAGAGAGAGCCGACAAATTGATTTTCAATGAAGTTTAAGGGAGAGTTGAAAGTGCAAATTCAATAAAGCTACAATTAGATTTCTTAAGCTCAAAACAGAGAGTTGAAATGCAATTTCTAGCAAGCTAAGTTCCTTAAAAGATTGATATTATGGGGAATCCATACACAAACTTGAAATACTTACTTCTTAACTCTCAAAGGATGGGAAAAAATCGGTCGAGCTCAAGCGTGAGTGCTAAGTAATATGCAAATCCATAAAAATAATTCTCAAGACATCTAATACACTGAGCAATATTATTCCAATGAGCAAATAATGGAATGGATGTTTGGTGTAGATTGTTGGAATGAAAAGGACCTTGAAGTTGCATGGTGTTTCTTGCAGATAATCGTCAGATCATTGTGGATGGATTGCTGAGAGCAATCTTACTATTCAATAAGTTAATTGAAAAAAATAAAATATACCCATTTGGGTAATCACCAGGGAATTCCAATTGCAAATGTTATCTTAGAAAACAAAATCTTCTACCATGAGAAAAAATGTTTTTCACTTGCAACAACCTCTTTTCATTCTTGGGCAAATTTTATTAGCAATATTGCATCCTTAAACATTGATTTTTTCAATCATTATTGAGAGGGATTTGATATATATTTGAGATACCTTTCCAATTCTATGATATATGCTTGATTTGGCTCTATATAATGTCCAAAATATGCATTTTAATGGATGCATACCCCGTGTTTATACAAAATCCTGTTCTTACAGGATGAATATCTTTAAAACATAGATTAATCTTGGAAATACAAAAATACCCTTTGATGTGTATTTTAATTTAGTTTCCAATGCAACTAAAATAATTCAAAACGGATAAATATTGAAGGAGAAATCTAAATTTTACCAACAGGGACTCCAAAATCAGTGAATTTCCCCTTCAATGTGTCTTCTACTTGAATTGCATGCATTTACAACATTATTTCTTCTTCTTCATTGCATCTCTTGTTCATTATATCATCAATGGCCTCCCATGGAACACTACCATGAAATTACTGGGCCTTTAAGACTAAACGAGCTCTAATACTACTATTAGACACACATGAATTTAAACAAGCATGATGTACTATTATTCATTGATATGATACATGAATAAATACAATTGCTTAACCTTAGGATTCATATTCCAAGAGGTATCTTGGACTCCTAATGACAATTCACAATTTGTGATGGTTCATATTCCTTCATGTTAGTAACCCTAACAAATTATATTTCCAACATCTTGTACTAACTATCTCAAATAATGAGCGTGAAGCTCCACGTGCTTCATTTTTCTATATGCACCATGATTTTTTGCAACCTGTATCACACTTTGATTGTCACAATATACCACATTCATTGAATCAATCGAGAAATCATGTTCACCCATGATATGTTGAATCCACATGGCTTGTAACATCCCCCAACCCAACATAGGGACATTACCATGTGGAATAATCATAAAACCAAAATTTTAACAACTAAATAATTTCCTGTAGCTTACAACTATGAATTACATACAAAACTGACTATTGTATGATACCATTCTCTTGATGCATCCACATCATACTAAAATCAAAATGAATGCAATCTAATAATTCAACATAGCAACATATCAATCATTTACAACTACACCGAGTTTATGCACAACAATTTAACTCATAAAATAACACAACAACAAGATAAAACACTTATATTTCAAAATAGTTGTGCAACCAGCTTCTTGGGATAGACATTCCACCCAACCATAGATTGACTGCTCCAAATATCAACAACCAATCACCCCCAAGCTGAGGCTAGTAATCCACAAAAGATTGTGGTCTCTCACTATCCACTCACAGCTCATAAAAATCACAACCCATTGATATTCTCCTACAACTATCCTAATTTTCCACCCCTTCACTGATCTCAGTCCCTTGGGTGTCTCGTTTGTTTATTAGGGTCTCTCTAGTACATGTAGATAGGAATATATCAGCGGGGAACTCAAGGGAATTCTAGATATCATTTTCGATATTAACTACGTAGTGTAAGTCATCAATCTATGATCCATATCCATGAGTATTAGTCGCAACTGACCAATAATTCTCATGATTTGAATAGTCCACTTAGCACTCATTGCATCGGGTGATTCTCATAGGGGTGAATAAATGGGATTGAAACTAGCGAAATGAATCGCATAACATCAATCATCACTTCCTGGGCTTGCACCCGGTAACTAGGACTTCCCAGGTGGTCACCCATCCCAAGACGCCTCTGGCTCAAGCGTTCTTAGCTGTGGAGTTTTCCCCACAATCAATCCCACTTAGCTTGCTACCCCATTTGCAAAAAATTATCAAGTATTGTGCCTTATGAACTATTTAGTTAGAGCTTCCTTCACTCTTATTATTTAAGCATAGGGGGGCTTCTGCAATCCAACATTTTAGATATCATTTTTGGGATTAACTACGTAGTGTAAGTCATTAATCTATGACCCATATCCATGAGTATTAGTCGCAACAACTATGTAATCAACAGACGGTCACTGGTCTTCCTCTTGTTTCATGTAAAGATGGTGTTTGTGCCTGTTTTGTTCTCGACAAACATCATCGAGACAATTTTGACAAACATGCCTCTTTGCACACCTCGGGCCCTTTGCAACTTGTTCATAGTGAATTTTGTGGTCCACTTTCTTCTCCTTTTTCTGGGTGCAAGTATTTCTTAAATTTCATGGATGACTTTTCCGGACGTACTTGGGTTTACTTCTTAAAAATTAAGAGCGAAGTTTTTGACTAGTTTCTAGCCTACAAGGCCCTTGTAGAAAAGTAATTTGGACATCAAATTCAAAGGTTAAGAATAGATAATGGAGGCGAATATGTGAACAATAATTTTACAAGTTACTGCACTACAAATGGAATCCAAATGAAACACACTGTTCCATATACACCACAACAAAATGGTGTTGCTAAGAGAGAGAACCACACATTAAAATAATTGCCTAATTGTATGATCCAATCTAAGGGATTAAGTCTAAAGTATTGGGCATAAGCCATCAACTATGAAAATTACATAGTAAATTGCACTCCCACAAAGGATCTTAAAAATATTACACCAGAAGAAGCATGGACTAAAATTCAACCAGATGTAAGTCACTTCCGTGTATTTGATAGTATAGCATGGGCTCACATTCCTGATGAGAAAATGAAAGCATTACAACCTAAAAGTGATAAGTGTATATTTGTTGGTTATTCTGAAGATGTCAAAGGTTACATACTTTTTCAACCACATTATAATGAAATTATTATTAGAAGAGATGTTAAATTTGAGGAAAATCTCTTGGATTGTGAGCCTAATTCAACGATTGTTACTTCTTCGGCTTGTGATCCATCTTCGATGTTTGTGCCTTCTTCATCCTGTGAGCCATATTCCACATTTATGCCTTCTTCTATTCCTATTCTAGTTTCTTCTTCAGATGATGACATTGAGGATGGAAATACACCTCTGCTTTCTCACATTCCTCCAGATGAGTCCATTGAACTTGAACCAACACCAACACCACCGCTTCCTAGATGGGTTCGTTCAACATGAGAAGAAATTGGTGATCTTGTTGGTGATCCTCAAGATCAATGTCAGACACATTATTAGTTCCAACGAGCCTCTTCTATTTTGGCTCAAGTTTCAAAGAATCATGATCCATAGACATTTGCAGAAGCTTCAGGTCATCCAGATTGGGATACAAGAATGAATGAAGAGTATTGTTATTTAATGGCGAACGATACTTGAGATCTTGTACCTCTTCCAAAAGGAAGAAAACTTATCAGATGTAAATGGATCTACAGAACTAAGTATGCATCAGAGGGAAGTGTTGAAAGGAACAAGGCTTGATTAGTTTCCAAAGGATTTTCCCAGGTTGAAGGAATTGACTATAATGAAACCTTTTCCCCAGTAGCCAAAATGAATTCCATCCTCCTCATTCTTTCCCTTGCGGCTTCACATAAATGGGAGGTCCATTAGATGGATGTTAAATCCGCCTTCTTGCATGGGGATTTTCAATATGAAATCTGCATGAAACAACCTCTTGGCTATGTCCATAATGACTCTAGCCTTGTTTGTCTCCTTAAGAAATCTCTTTATGGTATTAAGCAAGCTCCCCGAGCTTGGTATGCCAAAATGGAAAGATTTCTTATTGACACCAGATTTTCTAGATTCCATTATGATCCTAATGTCTATACCAAGAAAGTAGGAAGCCATATCATAATTCTTGTCCTTTATGTTGATGACCTTATCCTTAATGGTAGCGACTCAAAACTTTTAAACCATGTGAAAACCAACCTTAAAAATAAATTTGAAATGACAGACTTAGGCTTTTTGCACTATTTCCTTGGCCTCCAAGTTTTGCAAACCAATGAAGGAATTTTTCTTTCCCAATATAAGTATGATTGTGACCTTCTTCGTCACATTTACATGGAATATTGTAAACCATCCCCTTCTCCCTTACAATCTGGATTCAAGCTTGCTGCCACCTGTACTTCTCCCAAAGTTGATGCCACCTTGTATCGTTAGTTAGTTGGTAGTGTTAAGAACCAAATATCAAGATATCATAGAAAAACCTTAGAATAAACACTCAACTCCTTGAAATAGAGAGAATTTCATATAATAAGCCTCTTCAAGGGGGAAACCTCCTTATACACCACATAAATTTCCAAATAAAGATGATTCCAAATGAAAATGTCTCCTTGGTATATATAGGAGACTAGGAGGTACAATTACAAGTAATGGACCCAAGCCGACATAAATAAAATAACATTACTAATTTAATATGCCACAATTAAGGGGTAATGTGCCCCTATTTAGGGATTAACATGCCCCTCTCCTTGAGACAAGTGTTGTCCACAACGCTTGAGTAATTCTGGATGCTTCTATATAAAATACTCATCTTCCCAAGTGGAATCTTCAATAGGTAGTTTCCTCCACTTAATGAGATACTCTGAAATGGATCTATTCCTCAGCTGGTGAATTCTTGTGTCAGTGATAACTTCAAGCTCCCATATGATTTTTACTTCCTTGTCAAGTTCTAGAAATATAGTTTGAACTGGGATCTTGTCACCTATAACCTTCTTTAAGCATGAAACATGGAAAACTGGGTGTACTAGTGAAGATGCATGCAACTCCAATTTGTATACCATAGTACCAATCTTTTGCAAAACCTTATAAGGGACATAATAATTTGGTGATTATCCTTCTTATATTGCTTGAGGGACATTTGTTTGTATGGTTTTAGTCTTAAAAACACCCAATCCCCTACTTCAAAACTTCTTTCACTACGATGCTGATCTGCTTGTTGTTTCATACGATTCTATGCCATGGTCAAGTTGTCCTTTAAGAGTTGGAGAACTCGTTGTTGATGCTCGATGTGATTTTCCACTGCTTGAAACTTAGATTTTTCTTTTAGAGAAGAAGTGATGGAAGGAGGGTGGTATCCATAGAGTACCATAAATGGTGTCATTTTTTTTGTAGGATGAAAGGAAGTGTTATACCACAATTCTGCCAAGGGTAACCATTTGAGCCATTGTGTTTGTTCATTAGAGACAAATAAATGAAGGTATCCTTCCATACATTTGTTCACTATGTCGGTTTGTCCATTAGATTGATGATGATAGGATGAGCTATGAGCCAATTGAGTACCCAAACAAGAAAATAATTCTGTCCAAAAATGTCTAGTGAAGATGGGATCTCTGTCACTTACAATAATCTTTGGGCTTCCATGTATCTTTTGAACTATCTCCATGAATGTGGTGGCAATTGTACTGGGTTTGAAGGGATGAGAGAGTTCACAAAAGTGTGCGTACTTGGTCAGTCTATCAACAATCACCATGATGACAGTCTTTCCTTCAGACATCGGTAACCCTGTGATGAAATCCATGGAAACCTCCTCCCAACACTGATTTGGGATGGATAATGGTTGTAAAATACCCAGGGTCTTAATTGTTTCCACCTTATTTTGTTGGAAAACCAAACATTCTGCCACAAACCTTTGAACATTAGTTTTAAGACCATCCCAAAAAAATTCCTTCTTGACCCTATGGTAGGCTTTCAAAAATCCTGAGTGCCCTCCTGCTGGAGAGGTGTGCAATTCCAATACTACCTTTTGTTTGAGATGGGAGTTACATAAATATAAGTGATATTTGTACCATAGTGAATCATTTTTCCATGTAAATGTATCTGATGCACTGGAATCCTGTTGCAACCTTTGAGTGAGAGTCCACATGGTTTTGTCATTCTTCCATTCATCCCTCACTTATATCATCCAATTGGGTTGGATGATAGAGATAGCACAGAGAAAGGCCTCAACATCTTCATCCTTTCTTGAGAGTGCATTTGCCACAACATTTTTCTTCCCTTTTTTATAGATGATTTCAAAATCATAACCCAATATCTTGGTCACCCATTTTTGTTGTTCTTATGAAGATAGTCTTTGTTCCAAGAAGTATTTAAGACTATCATGATTTGTTTTGACCTTGAAGTGCCTACCTATTAGGTAAGGGCACAATTTCTTCAATGAATGTAGTATTTCCATCATTTACTTCTCATAAATGGGTTTGTGTAAGTCCTTTCCCTTGAGTGATCAAATTTCAAAATCCAGGGGCCTTCCTTCTTGCATTAGGACAACACCAATGCCATTTCCCAAGGCATAACATTCCACAATAAAGGTTTTTGTGAAGTCTGGTGTGGTCAAGACATGATATTTTCACATTACCTCTTTAAGTTGTTCAAAATCTTTAGTTTCCTCTAGAGTCCATGAAAATGCATCCTTCTTAGTTAATTCCATTAAATGTGCTGCTATTCTTCCATAGTTCCAAACAAACTTGCGGTAGTAACCTGTCAAACCTAAAAATCCTCTAATATTCTTCAATGTTTTGGGAATCAGCCAGTCCATCATGGCCTTAATCTTGTTAGGGTCTACCTTGACACCTTCATGAGATACAATATGACCCAAATAATCTACCTCCTTCACCCCAAAGAAACATTTGGATGGTTTGGCATATAGTTGTTGCTCCTTTAGTAGTTGCAGAACCTTTTCAACATATCGCACATGATCCTCCCAAGACTTGCTATATATTAGTATATCATCCAAAAAAAAACACAAATTTTCGAAGGAAGGGATTGAAAATGGAATTCATCAACCCTTGGAATGTGGAAGGTGCATTTGTAAGGCTAAAAGGCATGACCAAAAATTCATAATGGCCTTCATGAGTTTGAAATGTTGTTTTTGGGATGTCTTCTTCCTTCATTCGAATCTGATGATACCTTGAACAAAGATCCAACTTTGTGAAATAGATTTCTCCATGTAGTTCATATAACAATTCATCAATGAGGGGAATGAGAAACTTATCTTTAATAGTGATCTTGTTGAGCTCTCTATAATCTGGACACATACACCATGATCCATATTTCTTGAGTACCATTACCACCAGTGAAGAGTAAGAACTTTGGCTAGGTCTAATAATGCCAACCTCTAACATTTCTTCAACTATATGCTCAATTTCACTCTTCTGGGCATAAGGGTGTCTATAAGGCCTGATGTTAGGAGGAACACTCCCAGGAATTAAGTGAATAACATGATCATGATTTTGAGTGGGTGGATGACCTTTGGGAATATCTTCAAATACTTTGTAATTCTTATCAATGATCCCTTGAAGATATAGGGGAATATATGGAGTATATGTTTGAACATATAGTGAGCATAGTTGTGCAATTACACCCCGATGCCCCTTTTTCAATAATTTTTTCATGCCATTAGATATTATCACCTTACTGGGTTTCCCCGTGATACCTCTTAACTCAATTTCTTTTCCTTCCAATGAAAATTTCATGAAAAGTTCTTGAAAATTAAAAGCCATTGTTCCTAATAATTGTAACCATTGGATTCCTAGTACGATATCAACACCACCCATGGGTATAGAAATCATTGGACTATTCATTAAGTATTCCCCCATAGTAAGATTGATCTTATTTAATTTTCCTGAGCAATTGATAGTTCCTCCATCTACAATCATTACTTGAAACTCTGGCACTGGTTATAGAAAGCAATTGAGAGCTTTGGCTAATTTATAGTGAATGAAATTATGAGTACTACCATAATCAATTAGGACTATTACCTTTTTCTTTTTGATATATCCTTTGATATTGAGGGTTTGAGGAGTGATAATTCCATCCAATGCATTACACGATATCGTGGGAGTCAACTCTTCAGAAGAAACCGCTTCTACGTTTTCATCTTGAGATGGTTCTTGTTCTTCTTCCTCTTCACAATCTATGTAGAATAGTTTCTTCTCGCCACACTTATTTCCCTTACTGTACTTGCTGTTACAATTAAAGCATAAACCTTTTGTTTTTATTTCCTCCAATTGTTGAGGTGTCAACCTTGTAGCTTGAGGTGTTTTAGAAGAATGAACATTATTCTCTCGATAGATGTTAGGAGTGGTCATTCTAGAAGCCATAGCCATATTTTTACTTTCAACATTTCTTTCCACCCTAAATGCATTCTCCAATGATTTGGGTTCCCAAAGGAGAACCTCATGTTGAATGTTATCCCTTAAAGTTCCTATGAATACATGGATCGAGTGCTCATCTGGAATATCTTTTACCTTTATATTCAATCTTTGGAAGTTCTCAATGTTCTCTATAACTGAACCCTTTTGCTTGAGATTTATCAATTGGCTAAAGAAGGTATTGCTCCTTCTATCCTCATAGTGTTCTGTGATTTCTTCCCTGAAAATTGTCCAAGTGACAAGAGATTTTCGAGAACAAAGCCATTGATACGACACAAATTGATTAGGTTCTAAATATAAAGAAGCAATTTGTACCTTTTGTATATGTGGCACATCATGTAGATCAAAGAATTTCTCCATCTGAAGTATCCATGTGATTGGGTCCTTTCCATCAAACTTCCTCATATCGATCTTAGGAAAGTGGTTGGTATTCAACCCAAAGTTGTAGTTTCTCCATTCTTGATTCATCTTCCTTGTCTCCTCATCACGAATTTCATGGGATACATTTTCACTTTCAGGTGTCCTCTCTATTAGGAAATTTTTCAATCCTTCCATGATCTCCCTTTTTAAACCATCCATCATCCCTTGTTGTTCATATTTTGTTACTGTCTTCTTTTGTAAATAATTTATGTCCCTATGCATTTCTTAACCTTCATCAAGAGTCCAAGTAGGACTATATAGAGGCTTATTTGGTGTAGAAGTTCCCTTTTTTGGTGGCATGTTGGCAAAGTATCAATTTTAAACCTTGATTTTGAGGTTGTTTTGCTAGACGATCTTTCTTCTACTGTATCTCCAAAATTTCGGCCCTTCTGGGTATGAAAATTTATTTTTTGTAGTTTTCTGATATTTCTTCTCTGCAATGCTACAGGTCTAATCAAAATTGGATGTGCCAAGTGGAATTTATGGTAACTTCCCCACAAATTGCTAATGTTTGGCCTTTCCAAGAGATCTCAATTGTATAGAGTTCCCCACACAAAATAATTGATATACAATTCTGAAAATTGCACCGTAAATACTACAGACTATCCACTATCCAATGCAACTTGTCTCACTCAATTTGGATAGTCTAGGAAGAATTTATGATTGTTTTACCCATAACACCTACTTGAGAATAATCAATATGACTAGTCAAATACCCTATCTTCCATAGGGTGTATCTCAACATGTAAGATGACCCAACAGAGAAGGTTTTTATCACATATAACTTAATAATTTCTATGAATATCATCCGAATTTTAGGGTCTGAAATGTTATAGAAAAAATTTCATAGAGAAAATTCCGCGATGACTAAATTCAGAAGGATTCCATAACCATATATTACACAGGATATATCTCCAAAAGTATAAGGCATCAGGACCTGAAATGTGAATCCAACGTACCTTGATTCGTCTACTAAACATGCTCGAAGGGGTTCCTTCTGAAACATCGTAGAAAAACAATTATAGCAAAAATTCCAAGGTGTCTCTGATGTAGTAGTGAAACCCCAAGACCTTGAGCTTTGATACCAAATGTTAAGAACCAAATATCAAGATAACATAGAAAAACCTCAGAATAAGTACTAAAAGCCTTGAAAAAGAGAGAATTTCAGATAATAAGCCTATTCAAGGGGGCAACCTCCTTATGCACCACATAAATTTCCAAATACAAGATGATTCCAAATGAAAATGTCTCCTTGGTATATATAGGAGACTATGAGGTACAATTACAACTGATGGACCCAAGCCGACATAAATAAAATAACATTACTACTGTAATATGCCCCAGTTAAGGGGTAATGTGCCACTATTTAGTGCTTAACATGTAGCATCTCATACTTGAATCACACCTGTCCTGATCTTTCCTTTGATGTTGGTCTTGTTTCCTGTTATATGAAAACACCCCATGAAAGCCATTGGAAAGAAGCTAAAAGGACACTTCGGTATGCCCAGGGTACAATTTAGTTTGGGATACATTATAGTTAAGGGAGATATCCTTTATCGGTTGGTTTCACTGATTCAAATTGGACTGACGACCTTGATGATCAGAAGTCTACTTCAGGTTATGTTTTCAACCTTGGTTCATGACCTATCACTTGGGCCTGTAAGAAACAACAAGCTATTGCACTTTCTTCAGCATAAGCAGAGTACCGAGCAATGATAAATGAAATGCATGAAGCCTTGTGGCTTCAAAAAATCCTCTTAGAGTTTGTATTCCAGCAGCATCATCTCACTAGCCTTTGGTGCGACAATCAGAGTGCCATCAATATTGCCAAAGACCCAGTTCAACATCAACACAAAAAGCACATTGAGCTACACATGCACTTCGTCAGAAATCTCATTCACGATTAAGTTATTGAAGTGCTCTTTTTCCCTACAGAAGATCAAGTTGCAGACATTTTCACAAATTCTCTTACAGAAGTGAAGTTTTCCAAACTTCGATCTATGTTAGGAGTTCAGGAAGTTGTCATTAAGGGGGTATAGTCTCTAATGCCTCCTTCCTTCTCCTATTGTGTCACTATTGTAAATCCTTCAATCCTATCCAAAGTTTTTCTTAAGGGGGGGTGCTAGGATATTTAAACACTTAGGAGTTAGTTAATCTCTACTTGGTCTAATGTGTCGTTAGGTAAAAGTGTGTTTCTTTAGTATGCATTAGTATCCATTTATAGTTAGGAAATCCGATGGTCACAATATGTTTCCAACATAGAGTGATCCGACGGTTTATATTCTCCACGATCTTAACAACTACATTGATCCGTGGATTAACACTCGATTGTTCCATGATCTCTATTTAAAGAGAATGGAGGGCCATTTTCGGATGATCGATTGTGAGAAAATCTCTTGTAAAATCTCTCTGTAATCTTTTTCTTTTTCATTAATAAACTGCTCCAAGTGGCCGGGTTGGTTGGGGCCATGGATGTTTCCTCGTATGTGTTTTACAAAATCAAAACATCAGTGTTTTGATCTTTTATATGGTTGTGTGAGTGGTTAATGAAGGCATTCGTCCTCTATTGGAATATCTGTGTAGTTGAACACACACTCTCTTCCTTTCTCCCCCTTTACTTCTCATGCACCAAAACACAATGTATAAAAACTATTGTAGCTACCTATACAAATTTACTCTCCTTGGGATTACTTGCTTGCCTCACACTCTTCTCCATGATGATTGTACTCAACCCCTCATGTGCCCAATAATTTTGGGATGTGACCACTCACACCCACCCTCTTACATGTATTCAATGATTGGATTTGGGAACACTCAATCATAAATAAAAAGGTTCATATACCAATAAAAAATTTAGGAAAATGGGTTGAATTAATATACAATGGTAATTCCCCCTTTGACCCCTCTTGGTAATTATCCTAGACACTCCCCCATTGATCCGTAGGATCTTTTAAATGACTATGGTTGAGTTTTAATTGCATGCATTAATTAACCATTTGAGAAATTTAGTGAAAGAATGAGGAAGAAGAAGAATTATAACAGCCAAATACTCATGTGCAGATCTGAAATGAAAATATAATAGCAAACCATAAACACGCAGGTTGATAACGGAGTTCGGCACAACTTTTTCCTACGTCTCCGGGCCTTTTCTTTGTGGGGGAGGCTTCTTTATTTCTGTTCAAGTGCTCAAAATTACAATGCAGCAATGCCAAATGGCTACAGGACTGATCTGGTCTTGTTCGTTCAGATCTCTAGAACCCTGCAAAGAAAACGACACGCAAAATGGATGTTCCAAGCTCCCAGAAATGATCCAACAACGTCTCCACCTCAAAGGCTTCCCTGCATCAAACTGACTTTGGCTTGGCTTTTCTTCAGCATAACTCTGCTTTGAATGGTTGTTCTTGGCCTCAAACATGCCTGGTTTATATAGCCTTGGAGTTGGTTACACATCCCCAACTTCCTCCAAGAATTTGGCCTCCAAAAATGCCCAATATTCCCCAAAAATGGAAGGAATCCATTAAAAATAGGCATAATAATCATTTACAAACCAAATTTTGTTAAAAAAACCACTTTAATAAAGTTTTTTGGCGCAAGCCCCCCGATAGGCGCCCCCTGGTCATATGGGCGCGCGACCATTTGGCCAAGCGCGCCACCTATGGGCTAGCCCCATTTCATGCTAGCCCCTGGTTTCTCTGCATAGGCACCGGACCACTTGCTAGCTGTTTGAACCACCCAGGCCCAAACCAGCGATAGGCCCGTGGTCCCGTGGCTATGGTTGTATGGCGTGGTGGTAACCGCCCCCCCGTCCAAAACTCCCGCGCGTTCGTTGGTTGCCCCGAGCTCCGGCTATGTGGAACGGTCGCGTGGTGTATGCATTGAACCGAGGGCTGGGGCTAAGCCCCGAACCTTTTCCCGTCGGTTCAAACCTTCCATTCAACATAAATAATTTATGCGTCGTTCATATCACACGAACCACCCGCCGCCCGAGTGGCTAGCCCAACATGCCGAGTACTTTGCCCATCGGGAGGTCGTGGGTTCGACCCTCGACAACATACCAATGTTTTATATAACCAATGAACCAATCCTAGGGTGCCACGTGGCATCCCTTGACTGGGCCACGTGGCACCTTTCCGACCAACCAGAACATGCCTCGTGTCAGCCTGTGATTCGCCCACGTCTGCCCATTGCGTCAACGCCGTACTGCCCAATCACCTACCGCGTTAGCCTGCCACGTCACTGGATGATGTCACCCATGCCACGTGTCACCCTTTCAGTGGTGACACATGTAACCTCAGTACTGGTCCAACTGTACCTCCAAACGACCAAATCCTCCTGACACATGTCGCCTCCTGGTGATGCCACGTGTCATCATCCGATGTTGCTACGTGTCACATTCTGAAACTGCCATGTCAGCTGTACGAACATGCCATGTTAGCTGTACGAACATGCCATGTCAGCTGTACGGACATGCCACGTGGATTGTACGGACTGTACAGTCATCCCCTTGTTTTGCCTGTTTGACTTTTCAGACAGAACGCGATATCTTCTCCATACATACTTCATTTGACAAAGTAAATATACCACTGGAATCAGGAAGAGGATACAGACGCAATGGCATAGGTTTCGTCGCATTCCAAGCACTTTCATTTTTGAGCATTTTTCAAGCCCTATCAGGCTTCTGGATCCGATTTCGGATCACCCATATTATGGATTAATTCGGCCCCCATCTCTTGTTGGACATACTATCATTGATGTATTTTCATTGATGTCAACAACCGATGACACACATGAAGCTCAGAAGGGAAAGCGCAGTGCAGAAACATGATCGAGATCGAATTCCCCAAAGGATGAACTAAGACCGTTGGATACACAAGCACCAGATTAAGGGAAAGGATTGAGTGCAGAGCGCGAAGGGAGAATTAAACTACATGTTATTTACAATCCCACAATTAGTCTAGACTGCCATATCTCATCGATTCAAAGTCTGACGACTGTGGTTGATCCACCAACAATCACACAACTTCAAATTGCAGAGCACGAAGGGAGAATTAAAATACACGTTATTTCCAATCCCACAATTAGTATAAACTTTCATATCTCATTGATTCAAAGATCGACGATTGTGGTTGATCCACCAACAATCACGCAAATTCAATTGTGAAGTTTGGGCGATGGACTAAACCACACACACATTATGGTTCCACAATTCACATCGACTATTGGATCGAGTTAAGTAGAAGGATAAGATAAGAAAAGATGAAGACTGGAGCCCCAAAGTCTTGACGTAAATGAGGACCATCTAATCTGGATAATACATGATGATCATTGGATCAAAACAATGGTCAAACTTCGGCGCTGACCACTTTGGGAGAAAAGGGTTGAGATCAAGTAAGATCACCCGAAGGCCGAAGTCCTGAAGTAAATGAGGACCGTACGATATGAAGAACACTTAAGGAGATATCATGACCATCAGATCATGTTTGGTGGAAGGACATAGTAAGCCACTAATGTCCCTAAGTAGACACAATCCATCTAATCTGAGGAAAACTTCGGGAGATATCCTAACTGTTAGATCGAGAAAAGTATAAGGATAGGATAAGCAAGGCGAAAGGACCGAGATCTTGAATAAATGAAATCCCGACAACCGTTGGATCGTGTTAAGCCTTTTCAGGTTAAATAATGACCATTAGATGAAGTCAAGTTACTTGAGGTTTACACTTCGAGGAATCTCACTTTGAAAGAATTGGGAAGTGGATAAATAGATTTACCTGAAGTCCTGAAGTGGACATGAGTTGTCTGATCTGAGGAACACTTCAGGAAGTATCCTGACCGTTAGATCCAGGAGAATAACATGTGCCACATAAGGAGATATATGTCAGCAAGGACACATGGCATAATAATATAAAGACAAGTGTCAAAGTAAATTTGGCATTTTAGGTATGCGTGAGTCACGAATCTAAGTGACATGTGGAAGCCACTCAGTTAGTGCCACGTCAACAAGTGATGTCAGCAAGTTACGTCACTCCGAGAGTTGTTACTTCGGGAGTTTCACCAACAACAAATACCCGAAGTTTTGAAATGAACGAGAACCATCCATTCAATTGTTGATCAAGTCTTGGCCGACGATTTACTTGAAAGGCCTCTGATAAGCCTGCATCGTACATCTAAACAGAGGATTGAATATTGATGATCCGATCTGTTTTGGCTAAATCTGATTAGTGAGATTTGAAAGGTTGCAAAGGCCTAAAGTCCCGAAGGATGAAGTACCGAAGAACACAGTCCCAACACTGGACATATGGGGGATAAAAGGAAAAGGGTGAAAGAAGAAGGAAATTCTTAAATTAATAATCCTGTGGTTCTGCACCCGTGGTCACATATAAATGGGTTGAAGGAAGCACCTTTGCAGAACTCGATTTTTGCAAATATTTGCAGAAATATGGAATCAAGTTAAAAAAAGGGGAAATCGATCCATACCTGTGATCGGTTTATGAAAAGCACTCTCACTAAATTAAAATAATCAACAATAAATGTTTGAATAATAAAAATGATTATTGTTAATGATAAAATGAAGAGGTGTGATGGTCCAAATAAAGGGACACGATGTTTTATAGTGCATGGAAGAGTATATAAACGAGGAGTGATGAGAAGAATGGGTCTCTGTAGTCCAGATCATAAGATCAAAAGAATAAGTAGATTCCAAGAAGGAAAGATGAAGATACTTATGCAGTGAGGGTGGAAGGGAAGAGCATGGAAGGATTCATATCCTTATTAATCAAATTGTAAAAGATAAGGGAGTTGGAGCTTCCTAGGGTTGGTGCCCTAAGTACAAGGGAGTTGGTGCTTCTAAGTGTTGGTTCCCTAAAGACGAGGTAGTTGGTACTTCCTAGGGTTGGTGCCTTGAAGAAGGGGATTAATGTATCCTAGAGTTGGTTCTCTAAAGAGGATTGGTTTCCTTCACAATTGTTTATAAACCTTGTAATTGATGTTAAATATATTTATATAATTGATTTTTCATACAATTCATTGTTGGTTCATTGTGGTAATCAATACAATATAAAAAAATTAACTGCCAATTGTTAAAAAGGGTAATAATGATTCACCCCCCCTCCCACCCTCTTAGTATTCCAACAATTGGTATCAGAGCAGGTGCCTTCAACACCGTTTAAAAACTAGAAGGTAGATCTTGAAGATGAATCAACAAGAGGGAATGTTTAGCAACAAAGGACCATTATTCAATGGAGGAGGTTATGCTCTATTGAAAATAAGAATGAAAAACTTCATGTTGGATCTTGGTTTTGATATCTGGAAATCTGTTGTAGATGGTTACACTGTACCAACTACTCCACCCAAAGATGATTCAGGAAAGAAAATCTATAATGAAAACTCAAGAGCAGTTAATGGAATTCTAGGAGGGTTGACTAATTCTATATGTGTGAAGGTTATGCATTGTAAATCAGCCAAATAAATGTGGGACAAGTTGGAGGTTGTATATGAAGGAGATGACAAGGTCAAGGAAGCCAAACTACAAACCTTTAGAACTCAGTTTGAAAATATGAAAATGAAAGAAGAAGAAAATATTACTGAGTACTTTCATAGGGTAGATGAAGTGGTTAACTCAATCAAAGTGGCATGAGAAAAAATTATAGATAAAACTATTGTTCAAAAAATACTAAGGTCATTACCTATGAGATATGATGCAAATATTTCTACAATTGAAGATAGATCTGATCTAAGCACACTCACAGTTGATCAACTTCATGGAATTTTTACAACATATGAAATGAGAACATGGAATGATAAATCAACAAAAATGAAACAACCTTTAAAGCATCTAAGACAAAAATGAGGCAGGAGCAAAAGACCAACGATAAGTTATTAGATATATCAGATGTAGAAGAGGCCAACTTTATAAAGAAACTCCATAAAGGATTTGGAAAATATAAAGGAAAATTACCTTTCAAATGTTTCAACTGTGGAAAAATTGGACACTTTTCTAACGAATGTCCCTATCCCAAGCAAGAGGAAAATGATGAAGAAGTTCACAACCAGAAAAACCGATACAAGAAGAAATTTTATAAGAAAAAGAAAAAAATCTACTCCAAAGAAGACAACAACTCTTCAGACATGAGTGAAGATAAAAATTTAGATCTTTTATTTATGGGAATGCAAAATCAAGATGATCAACATTCAGAAGATGAAGAAGAAGGTAACTTCGAAGAAAAAATCCTTAGTGTAATTGAAGAACTAGGAAAAACTAAAATCAGAACAGGGTACTAAGAAGAGAGATTCTAGAGATTAAAGAAGCTACTAAATCAAGAGAGAAGGAAGTTTCTAAAACCATCAAGGAGTCAGAACAGACCATCAGTGATTTGAAGTCACAACTCTTGGAAGCTAATAAAAATAAAGAAATCATTTTACAACAACTTAATGATAAAAAAACAAGTATGTGGGAAACTAGAAGCTGAGATTAAGCTACTAAAAAATAAAATTGAGAAAGTAAAAAAGGGATCACAATTTGAAAATAGTTCAAGGATATTGAATGAAATTATCAGTAGTCAAAGGTCACCAAACAACAAGACTGGTTTGGGATACACTCAAGACTCAACTTCTGCATCACAAGGATCTGTCAAGAAACCAATCAACTACACAGATGCTCTGAAAAACTCATTTAGAAAAGAATATAATGAGGAAAAGATGACACCATTGAAAACTATTACACATAAACAAAAATCAACACTCTCCACTGGAGTAAAATATGACCAAAATAAATTCATCAGAATAAATACCCCTAAATATTTATTTATTGGATATTCCTACTCTTGCAATAATTTTGGACATAAGGCACTACATTGCAAAGCTTATGGACAATACAATAATAGAAATGTCCAAAAAGATAAGAACAACAAGTACAATGAAGAAAAGAGAAACTATAACTAATTTTCTCTTTTGCAAGATTTCAATTGGTAATGCCAAAAATGCAACAACTATGGTCATAAAACAAGTGATTGTAGATCACCAAAATATGATAAAAAGACAAATATTCCCCATAATAAAAAAGAATGGAGGAAAAAGCAAGCAGAGTGCAATATAGCATTATATGAGAGAAATCAAGAGTTTCAGTGGTATATAGACAAAGGATTTTCCACACACATGACTGGAGATCAAAGTAAATTTCTCAAGTTAAACAAGAAAGGAAAAGGAAAAGTAACTTTTGGAGATAATATGTCAGCCAAGATACTAGGAAAAGGCACTGTTAGTTTAGGGAATAATAAAACCAAAGCAGAAGATGTACTTTTGGTAGAAAATCTCAAACCAAATCTTCTAAGTGTAAGTCAGACTTGTGATCAGGGTCACATACTTACTTTTGATTCTCAGAAATGTGAAATTAGAAAAAAAGACATGGGAAAGATAGTAACAGTTGCACCAAGAACATCTAGTAATGTGTACATCCTCAATATAGAAGAAGAAGAAAAATGTTGCTTAAACCAAGTAGATGAAAGTTGGATATGGCATAGAAGGTTGGGACATTTAAGCTTTGACAACTTGATTAAAGACAACGAAAAATAAGAAGTTAGGGACCTGCCAAAAGTGATTAAACCTTCAGATCCTATTTGTAAACATTGACAAATAGGAAAGCAAACAAGAGTTAGGTTAAAAAAAAAAGATCATTCCACAACTAAACCATTAGAGCTTATTCACATAGATCTATGTGGGCCTACCGGAACCAAAAGCACTTATGGTGAAAAATATTTTTTTTTTGATTGTTGATGATTACACAAGACTGGTCTGGGTTTTCTTTTTAAAAGAAAAATCAGAAGCCTTTGAGAAATTTAAAATATATAAAAATATTGTAGAAAATGAAACATATCTAAAAATTAAGTTTCTAAGATCAGACAATGGTGGAGAGTTCACCTATAAAGAGTTCACCCAATTATGTGAAAACCATGGTATCAAAAGACAACTTTCAGCTCCCAGGACTCCTCAATAGAATGGAGTAGTAGAGAGGAAAAAGATAACATTTCGAGAAGATGCAAGAACTATGCTAAATGAAGACAAAATTCCAAACAAATTTTTGAGAGATGCAATCCACACAATAGTTCACATACTTAATATAGCTCAGTTGAGACCCAATCATGACAAAATCCCTTATGAACTACGGTTTGGGAGGCTAGCCTCTGTAAAATACTTTAGAATTTTTGGAAGTAAATGTTACATAAAGAATGATGAAGATAACCTAGTAAAGTTTGATCCAAGATCTGATGAAGGAATATTCTTAGGATGCTCATCAAATAAAAAGGCATACATATGTTATAATCCCAGACTACTAAAAATAGTGGAAAGTGCAAATGTAAAAATAGATGATCTAATAAAAGGCACATTCCAAGGCTTTGATAAAAAATATCAACAAGAGGATGATGATGTATAATCTCAACAAGAAGATGATAATGAAACACATGAAAATGAACCTCACACTGATGAAGAAGATAACAAATAAACACCCTTGCCAATAACTCCATCAAAAAGAGTTCAGAAGAATCATCCTGAAAACCAGATCATTGGAGATAAAAGTGCAAGAGTGGAAATAAGAAGGAAACTAGCCTTTGACTCAGAACAAGAAATGCTATCCCTAATTGAACCAAAATCAGTTAAAGAAGATATCAAAAGTAAATATTGGATAAAATCAATGAATTAAGAACTAGATCAAATAGAGAAGAATCAGACTTGGGAACTAGTTCCAAGACCTAAGAACACGAATGTGATAGGAACTAAGTGGATCTTCAAGAACAAATTAAATGAAAATGGGGAAATTATAAAGAGAAAATCTAAATTAGTCTGCAAAGGATATTCCCAAGTAGAAGGTATTGATTTTGAAGAAACTTTCTCTCCAGTAGCAAGACTTGAGGCAATTAGAATGTTCCTAGCATTTGCATGCTTCAAAAATTTCAAAATCTATCAAATGGATGTCAAATCAACATTCCTTTATGGAACACTAGAAGAAGAAGTCTAAGTTGAGCAGCCATAAGATTTCATGTTATCAGAAAATCAGGACTATGTGTAAACTTAAAAAGGCTCTATATGGTCTTAAACAAGCCCCCAGAGCATGGTTCTCTAGGTTTGATCAATATCTACAAAAACAAGGATACAAAAGAGGGACTACTGACAAGAACTTATATATCAAAATTGAGGATAAAAACATGATTGTTGTGGTACTATATGTAGATGACATCATATTTGGGAGTAATCTCAGTACACTAAGCAGAAAATTTGCAACTAAAATGAAAGAAGAGTTTGAAATGTCTATGCCGGGAGAACTATCATTTTTCTAGGTTTACAGGTAAATCAAACAAAAAATGGAATATTTGTTTCCCAAACCAAATATATCAAGGAAATGACAAATAAATTCCAAATGGAATACAATAAACATATGGGTACTCTAATGGTCATCGGATGTAAACTAAGTCTAGAAGATGACTCACCAAAAGTAGACCAAATGATGTATAAATCTATGATTGGAAGTTTGCTCTATTCAACAACAACAAGACCTGACATCATGTAGGTTGCAGGACTTGTGGGGAGATTTCAATATGCACCTAAATAAACCCACTTAAAAGAAGTAAAAATAATATTCAGATACCTTCAAGGCACCCTAGAATTAAGATTATGGTATCCAAAAGATAAAGACTTCAATCTAATCACATATACTGATGCATATTGGGCAGGTAGCATAGATGATAGGAAAAGCACCAGTGGAGGAGATGTTTTCTTAGGAAAAATTCTGGTAGCATGGTCAAGCAAT
The DNA here is from genome assembly GCA_000966675.3 of Picea glauca. Taxonomy (NCBI): domain Eukaryota; kingdom Viridiplantae; phylum Streptophyta; class Pinopsida; order Pinales; family Pinaceae; genus Picea; species Picea glauca. Next base: position 115,657 of record JZKD02S1646726.1, on the reverse strand, counting down.
AAACAAACATCCACAACACTCTCTACAATAGAGGCATAATACATTGCTGCTGCATCCTTCTACACAAAAGTTCTTTGGATGAAACAAACTCTAGAAGACCTACAAATAAAATATAATGATACTATTACTATTAACTGTGAAAACACTAGTGCCATAAGTATCTCTAAAAATCCAGTCATGCATTTGAAAACCAAACATATCCCAATTAAATACCATTTCCTAAGAGATTAGGTCACCCAAAAAATAGTTAAAATAATATATATAGACACCAAAGAATAGATTTCACACATTTTCACAAAATCTCTGCCCAGGAGTAATTTTAAAAATCTCTGACATAAATTAGGAGTAATTCAAAAACCTCATTTAAAATCAAATGGTTAGGGGTGCATTACCCTAGGGGGAGAAGCCCTTTTCCATTGATGTCATAGGGGGAGAGTAACTTCAAAGAGAAAATCATCACCACATGGGGAGTGCGTATGAAGTTAGAGTGTTTCCCTCAATGACAAAGGGGGAGATTGTTGGACATACTGTCATTGATGTCAACAATCGATGACACAGATGAATCTCAGAAGGGAAAGCGCAGTGCATAAATGTGATCGGGATCGAATTCCCCACAGGAAAAACCAGGACCGTTGGATACGCAAGCGCCAGATCAAGGGCAGGGATTGAGTGCATAGCGTGAAGGGAGAATTAAACTACACGTTATTTCCAATCCTGCAATTAGTCTAGACCGTGAGATCTCATCGATTCAAAGATTGACGACTGTGGTTGATCCACCAAAAAATGCACAACTTCAAATTGCGGAGCGTGAAGGGAGAATTAAACTACACGTTATTTACAATCTCGCAATTAGTGTAGACCGTCAGATCTCATTGATTCAAAGATCGACGATTGTGGTTGATCCACCAACAATCACACAAATTCAATTGCGGAGTTTGGGTGATATACTAAACCACACGCAATTTACGGTTCCATAATTCACATTGACCGTTGGATCAATTTAGGTGGAAGGATAGGACAAGAAAAGATGAAGAATGAATCTCCGAAGTCCTGAAGTAAGTGAAGACCATCAGATATGGACAATACATGATGATCGTCAGATCAGAATAGTGGTCAAACTTCGGCCCTGACCACTTTGGGAGAAAAGGGTTGAGAACAAGTAAGATCACCCGAAGGCCGAAGTCCCAAAGTAAATGAGGACCATCTAATCTGAAGAACAATTTGGGAGATATCAAGACTGTCAGATCATGTTTAGTGGAAGGACAAAGTAAGACACAAATGTCCCGAAGTAGATGCAAGTCGTCTGATCTGAGGAAACACTTCAAGAGATATCCTGACCGTTAGATCGAGGAAAGTATAAGGATAGGATAAGCAAGGCCAAAGGCCCAAGATCCCGAGTAGCCAAATTCTCGAAAACCATTGGATCGTGTTAAGCCTTTTTAGGTTAAAGAATGACCATTAGATGAAGTTAATTTACCCGAGGTTTACACTTTGGGGAATCTCACTTTGGGAGAATTGGGAAGTGGAGAAATCGAATTACCCGAAGTTTCGAAGTGGACATGATTCGTCCGATTTGAGGAAAACTTTGGGAAGTATTTTGACCGTTAGATCCAGGAGAAGAACATGTGCCACATAAGGAGATCTACGTCAGCAAGGACACATGGCATAATGAGATAAATAAAAGTGTCAAAGTACATTTGGCATTTCAGGTATGCGTGAGTCACGAATCTAAGTGACATGTGGAAACCACTCAGTTAGTGCCACATCAACAAGTTACATCACTTCGAGAGTTTCACCACCAGGAAATACCTGAAGTTTCGAAATGAACGAGAATCACCCATTCAATTGTTGATCAAGTCTTGACCGACGTTTACTTGAAAGGCCTGTGATAAGCCTGGATTGTACATCTAAATGGAGGATTGAATATTGACTGTCTGATCTGTTTCAAAGAAATCTGATTCGGGAGATTTGAAAGGTTGCAAAGGCCTAAAGTCACGAAGGGCGAAGTACCAAAGAACACGATCCCAACACTAGACATATGGGGGCTAAAAGGAAAAGGGGGAAATAAGAAGGTAATGCTTAAATTAATAAGCCCATGGTTCTGTGCCTATGGTCACATATAAATGGGTTGAAGGAAGCACCTCTGTAGAACTCTGTTTTTGCAAATATTTGTAGAAATATGGAATCAAGTTAAAAAATGGGAAATTGATCCATACCCGTGATCGATTTACGAAAAACACTCTCACTAAATTAAAAGAATTAACAATAAATGTTTGAATAATAAAGGTGATTATTTTTAATGATAAAATGAAGAGGTGTGATGGTCCAAACAAAGGGACACAATGTTTTATAGATCACACCAGTTGGAAGAGTATATAAATGAGGAGTGATGAGAAGAATGAGTCTCTGCAGTCCAGATCAGAAGATCAAAAGAAGAAGTAGATTCCAAGAAGGAAAGCTAAAGATACTTATGCAGTGAGGGTGGAAGGGAGGTGCATGGAAGGATTCATATCCTTACTAAGAAAATTGTAAAAGATAAGGGAGTTGGAGCTTCCTAGGGTTGGTGCCCTAAATACAAGGGAGTTCGCGATCCTAGGGTTGGTGCCCTAAATAGGAGGGAGTTGGTGCTTCCTAGGGTTGGTGCCCTGAAGAAGGGGATTAGTGTCTCCTAGAGTTGGTGCTCTAAAGAGGATTGGTGTCCTTTACAATTATTTATAAACCTTGTAATTGATGTTAAATATATTTGTATAATTGATTTTGCATACAATTCATTGTTGATTCATTTTGGTAATCAATAAAATATAAAACAAGTAACTGCTAATTGTTAAAAAGGGTAATACTGATTCACCTCCCCCTCTCAGTATTCCAACATTTTTGTCCATGTCCCCTTAGAAACTTGCATCGCATTTTATTATTAACATTCAAGAATACAATTCGCATATTACTTCACTTGGCCGTAGCCACATAATCTATCTACATTAAGCATTAATTAAACTAGGGATTATAGTGGGGATGTTATGTGGACTTTGTGCCAACATTCACTACACCACTATATTATGCTTTTATGGTCAATAAAGAAACCATCTTATACTTTTACAAAACTAGGTAATGGGTCCATAGCTAAGACACAATACATAGTGAGATGTTGACTTATCATAATTTCTATAGTTCAACCACATTTGTGCAATCAACTAATTGGTTCACTTTTTCATTGCAATAATTTATACCAAGCTAGTAATTTCCTTTGATATAACAAACAATTCTTTTTGTGATTTTAATGTGACTTTTTGGTGGATCGTGTATAAATAAAGAAACCACACTCACAAAAAAGGAGATATCAAGTCAACTATAAGTTAAAAAAATAAGTCTAATGACATGTTGTTGGTACAATGTATCATCAACTTTCAGAGAATCACACTCCTTGGTTATCTTCATTCCTAATCGATAAGGTGTAGCACATGGTTTATAGTCTTCTATTTTGAACTTAAATATTTAGACATATTTAGGTTGAGAAATAAAGATACCATCATCCATTTGTAAGACTTGGATGCCCAAAAATAAATGCAATTGACTAAGGTTAGTTGTTGAGCCTCATTTTTGCCACCTCCAGTTGCCTTATCTTGTCCCATATCCTAACAAATTTTTCCTCATACATACACACTCTCTACCTATTTTCCTTAACAAACATGTCATTTAGCAATTGTTTTGTACATGAGGTAATAATCATTTATTTATGATTTATGTGGTTTATTAATGGTTAGAATTGAATAATTAATGATTATTATGCTCCTAATTACTTTGATTATTATTAAGTAGCTTCATGACAAGGCATCACTTCATCCGGTACTACCCCTGGTCCGATACTACAACAACCAACTGATCTATTCTAGTACTCTGCTTGATCTGGTACTCTAGCTGATCTGATACTCTGCCTAATCCAGTACTCTGTCTAATCTGGTACCAACTCTGCGCTGATCTGGTACCAACTCTCCACCTATTCCGGTACCACCGTTGTGCTGATCCGGTACCAAGATTTGTTACTATGCTAGTCTGGTACCAACTGTGCTAGTCCGGTACCAACATCCTACAAGATTCCGGTACCATATTTGCACCTTGATTTGCATGCAGATGAAGATGAATATCAAAATTATGGGATATGGGTTTTGTCTAGAGCATTGTTTAAATGCAAACAAGTGTGGTTTAATTCACCCAGATCACACGCGTGGACCTCCATCTCAGGGGGAACGATTCAGCCAAAAATCATCAAATATTTCTAAATTGGCATATTGCACCTTGCTTTTTGTGCATATGGAATCATATCCTACAAAACCATCAAATGGGTTTTTAGTAAAATCCGCCAGTTACAAAACCTATAAATAGTTTCTCAAAATTCACAATGGATAGAGAGATATCGAAGGATCTTTAACCCGAATTTATAATATCTGGTGAAAAACCTAGATTTTGTGCATAAACGGTTTAAACAAATTCTGAGTTGGGGGATTTGTTCTGATCCATCCCCATTGAATTTTCATGTATAAATCTGAAGGAAGGAGTACTGGGAAGGGAGGAGAATTCCATATATTGTTATGTTGGAGATCTGATTCCGGAGTAAACTATTTTGTAAACCTTTTTCTGAAGTAATGATATGAGTTACAGTTTATGAAATTGAGGTGTTTGATAAAGTTCTCCATTATGCAAGTTTCTTTGAGATTCCTTGTTGGCACGTCAAGGGCCCACTGATCCAACCAAGGTAAGATTCTTTGTAATTATTCTGTGAATGTAATTCTATTTGTGTGTGAGTGAAACCATTTCATAGTTTAATTGTAAAACAATTAATATAATTCATTTTTGTTTCATTTTAGTAATACATTTGATAATGTGCAATATAGGTTTGTGATAATTCTATAGATGTTCATAATTTCTGAGTGAGCATTTATTATTCTCGTGTGTGTGAACAATCATTTGCTAAGTTGTGTGCTTAAACATTTGTTTCTATTTTGCAAGTACACGAACAATTAAGATCCCATCATTCACCCTACATGGACCATTAAATGACGAATCTTAATACAGCTAGTGTTTTCTATGCAGGGACAAATAGTTTCTTCAAGAATTGATTAAGTTATGAGTGGTTTCCTTTTGAATACTGTGTGCAAAATATTGATTACAGTTTACTGTTGAAATTAGTTGCTATAGGGGATAGATTCAAAGTCCATATTTTTATTTCATGAGCCTATAAATGGACATATTCATTACCTGAGTAAGAACCTTTAGATCACATGCTTGTTGGATTCTGCTTATGAGTTTTTCTTTCTGATCTTTAAGCTGTGTATGGAAGATAAATTAAAAAATTGTAAACCAGAATATTGGTTTTGAGTGTTTCTTATTTAGGCTATACTCATCAGACATAGTTAAAACACTTGTTGTCGACACATATAGTGTAACAACTCTATTTATTACGAATCCCGATCGATAATTTATGTTTGGTAATATATTATGCATATAATTTCACCAACATTTTGGCGTCGTTTCCGAGGAGTTGTAAACGATAATATGTAGTATTTGAATTAGATTGCTTTAATGGTTTTGGATTGGTTTTATGGATGACCTAAGGGTGAAGAGAAGGCTGTAATACATGAGGGAAGAGCCCACACATCCACTTTAGTGGGGTTTTCCAAAGTTAGGTTGTCCTCTCCCTTTCATGTAAAATTGCGTTTTTATTTATGCAAATTTAGTTTTATTTATGATGAACTAACTTGTGCAAACTAATAACCTTGTGATAGTAGGGTCCCAGTAACACAAGGAGTTCAAGTTTGGTGTGTTTTGTTTTTGAAAATAGTTTTAAAATTAATACCTTTGATGATAAATAATGTTTGGGGTGCTGTAAGAACCCTCGAGTACTAACTTTTGTTGCGAGACAGGGATCATCAACCAACTATACTAATTCACGGATGATAAAGAGCTTGAAGAATGTTCCTCCAAGAAGTTTCTCACATTCTAGTAGCAGATGGGATATCCACCTCTCAGGAAGAGCATATCTTGACAACAATTAAGAATTTAGTTTTCTCTCCACAAGAAGATTTAGAAGTCCCTTCGGATTACTATTTTCAATTTGTTGAGGATACTATAGAATCATGGATAGAATTCAATGGAGAGAAACCATTGGAACCTGAGATTGAGGAGTTATTAACATGCCTCTCAACAGATCCTGTATGTACTCCAAAGACCAATCATCTTGAAGAAGATAATCTTCTTAGCATGTAAAAGGAGCACATGTTGTATGACCTAAACAAAGAAGAGAAACAAGAATATCATGATCCTATTGAAAGATGGTTCCAATTAGTTATCAGGTCACACTACTCTTTTACTTTTAATTATTGTTTGATCTCATCATCAAAGAAACTGGTCCTTCATACTCCGGTATGCATTAAAATTTATCTTTTAAACCTGAGTATGGATATATTTCTAACCCTGCTACGCACATGGCTTCACTGGAAGTATTCCTATACTTGAAGGACATTTTATTTTTTTCAATTAAAGTAGGATAGTAAATAAATAAATAAATGTTGCAATGCAACCTATCTTTCATACTTTTCATAAATGAGAATGTCAAAAGCTAATAAAGAAATCGGTTTAAGATCTTTTGTTCCTATAGTTCTAAAAGTTATGATAATTTTGTTTGGAATTTTATGAAGAGGTAATCTCTTCATCCTCTGAATGCACACATAATACTGGAAGGGTTTCAAAAGAGGAGAAGGCATCCTTGTCAATGGAAGATAACACTTAAGGGAGAGCTTCATGAACTACTTCTTCAAATTTCTTCTTTTTCGTTAAGTTGAAAAAAATTCATTCGTGCTTTATCCTTACCTATCTATTTAAAGACCATTATTTCACAAGGATGGTCGATTAAGTGATCTTTTTAATAGAAATTAAAATTTAATGTTAATTCCAAACTATTGTATTCATAACTAATAATTCAACTTTTGACATTTTCCCTGAATTTTCTATTTGTAAGCATGAATAAAAATATAGTTTTAATTAGTTCTATTGGTTTGTTTTTAGCAGATGTTAGCAATCCTCTGAGTAGCCTTTTTTTAGCATCTCACATTGTTTGCATGAGGCCATGAAAAACCTCAGGCATGGGGGAGTGGATACTGAGACAATAGTAGTTAGGTTTATTTTCTAACAAAATGGAAGTCGAAACAAAAGAATTGGATAGTTTGGTTCCAAAATGAGGAGGTTTCTTCATCTCAAAAGGAGGTTGCCCAACTACATTTTCTTTCTTGTTAAAGAGCTTGGAACCCAATCATTTTATGACACTTCCGTTGCAATCTCAACATTCCTACATCAGTGTGCTGATTTCAATTTTTCTAGCATGATACTTCAACATAACAAATTCATGTGTTTCTTCCTGCAGTAGTAGTAATTTCTAGCATCTTCTACAACTTGATACTTAGAGTATGCCCGCCACAAGGAGAAGCCTACAAATTCCAGTTTGCAGAATACATCTTCATATACCTCATCAAATTTTCATCCAGTACTGAAGAAACAATTTTCTGTGGTGGTCTGGTACTAAGCCTGTGGTGGTCCGGTACTAAGCATGTGGTCAGGTACTAGTGGTGGAATTTTGGTAAAATTGTTCTATACTTGATATTTCCCTTGTTTAAACAAAGCAAATTTAAGGGAATGGAGGTACGAGCTGGTTATTACATTCTTTCCATTAAGGATTATATAAATTATGTGCTAAAATGTTTGGTTATTTTCATGTACTGTTTCCATCTTAAGCTATCAATATCACCATGATTATTTCTTTAAGTGAAAATTCCATGTGTATTCCACTCTTGTTTGCTAAGATTAGCAATGCATCCATCCTATTATCACTGAATTCCTTTGTGAAGTGGCTGTCGTCATGAATGAGAAAACATCATCCATCATGTCACTTTGTTTCTGCCCCTTGTTACTTATTTTCATTTTTCTGTTACGGTACTGCAGAATTATGTTCCGGTACTGCTCTATTTCGGTACTACATAATTATGTTTTGGTACTACAGAATTATGTTCCGGTACTGTTCTGTTTTGATACTGCTTTGTTCTGGTACTGCAAAATTATGTTCCGGTACTGCTATGTTCAGGTACTATCTTGTTCTGGTACTATCCTGTTCCAGTACTATCTGTTCCGGTACTGTAGAAACCTGTTCCGTTACTTGTCTGGTACTGATGCCAAAGTGATATGATCTTTGTCATGTGCTTAACATTGTTTTCACTTCAGGTAATTGGAGGCATGAGCTAATATTTTCATGTTCTTTTTATCAACGATCATTTAAGTCTTGTGTTGAACTATTCTTTACTCTCATATACATCTTCCTCCTACATTTTTACACTCACCCCTAAATGAATCATCCTTTCTATCCTTTAAGGAGATATTTTCACATTTAGCTCTATATGATAATGGGTGCACTTGTCTTATTACCTCATCATTTTGAAAAAGTGTTTTCTAATTGAAATATCCATTGAAAAGTGGTGACACCATTATGTCTAATACTAACCTAGTTGATTCAACAAGTTCTTATCCAAGTTTCTCTTGGGAGGTATTGATGAAAACCTCATGTGGTGGACTGCCCTTGCAAAACCTCAATGAACTTTCATGAGAACCCTAATAGGATTAACTAGAGGAATCTCTTATTCATTATCCGAGATGTTCCATTATACATTGAATAACTGATATTTAAGTCTAATGTGGATGATGTCACCCTTGGGATAATTGAAAACAATTAATTATGTGCCTAATAACTCTAAAACACTCTCGTACCACTTGCCTTCCTTATACTCTAAAGCTGTCAATGAACAATATACATCATTCTAAATCTTTTGAGTAATATAATAAAAATGAAGTATTAGGAAGTACAAGTAAACCCGTCGAGGTATTGAACAGGTCTGCTGGCAGTAGGGCCATGCTTGTATGGTACTAAGGTAAACCCGTCGAGGTACTAAACATGCCTATTGGCAACGGGGCTATGCTGGGTAAAGGGAGCTGAAAAATATAAAGTGGCACACCTAAAACTGAACAAAAACCCTTGGGTCTCATTCTAAAGCAATAATTCTCAAATCAAGGCTAGGATATGACCTTTATATCTCTCGGATGATGTTCTTAAGAACCTTCAAGTATCCACTTTACGGTTCTATATTTAAAATAAATAGGTTTGCATGAAAGTGGGACCCTCATTATATGTAATTCACCTTACCTAAGCAAGAAGAGCTTCATCTCTAAAAACTTGGATAAGAAACGAATTAATCATGTTGGGATGTATTCTTTTATATGTTCCTCTCTTCAAATGAGATCTAAACTATGCTTATATCACTTTTATTTTAAAGGTAATCTATCCAGGGGGCCTATTAGTCAAATTCGTTATGAAAACTCTTGGCCGATATCCTATAATCATATTAGAGTCACATACAACCCTTTCTCCTAACTATGATCCACAACAGATTGGATAAGACTTAATGTCAAATCACTAACAGATTGTTAAGCCCTAAATAGTGGCTCATCACCCCTTAATTGGGGCATATTACATTAGTAATATTATTTTATTTATGCCGACTTTATTCCATTAGTTGTAATTATACCTCCTAGTCTCCTATATATACCAAGGAGACATTTTCATTTTGAATCATCTTGTAATTGAACATTTATGTGGGCATAAGGAGGTTTCCCCCTCGAAGAGGCTTATTATCTGAATTTCTCTCTTTTTCAAGGCGTTATTCTGAGGTTTTTCTATGCTATATTGATATTTGGTTCCTAACATATGGTATCAGAGCTCAAGGTTTTGGGGTTTCGCTGCTACATCTAAGACACCTTGGAATTTTCGCTACAAATTGTTTTTTACAATGTTTCAGAAGGCATGGCTTGGAGGATATTTAGTAGACGGATCAAGGTATGTTGGGTTAAAATTTCAGCTCTTGAGGCCTTATAATTTCGGTGTAACAATCCTAGTTGAATATATGCTTAGGGATTATTAAGTAAAATTTATTAGGTAATTAATTTTTCTAACATGTTATTAACTAAACAAAGATTGGTATAATAATATTAATTAAATATTAATTAATTGTTATAATTTTAAATAATTAATTAATTAAATATTTAATTACCTATCGCATTGAATGAACAGGGTAATAAATTAAGAGGGTTAATAAATTTAATTGTTTAATTAAATGATCTATGTATACTAGGAGATAAGAAGCATTAAAAATAAGGATAAGGAAACATTAAATAATAGGGTAAGGCATTAACTATGTGGATAAGGTAATGAATGTATAGATAAGGTAATAAATGAGGAGAAAGGGCAGTGAAGGAGGGATATGAGCGGAGGAGGTTTACGAAAGGAGGAGATTATCATTCTACTTGTTTTGGGGGGATCATTGCTGGAGGGTTCTCTTGGATTTGGGCAGGGGAGTTGAGTTCTGTAGTCGGGAAGGATTAGTACAGGGGGCATCGGTTTGCTGGGGGTTTTGGGCACGGGGGATAGGATATCCATATGGTATCTTGGAGCTAGGAAGTTGTCCTAGTTGGCAGGGTGGAAACATGGTTTGGGCGGAGTTGGTCCGTGGCTTCAATCTGGGCAAGGCAACAACAAAGCAGCGGGCTGGACAACCGGGTCGACGGAGAAATTAGCATCAGGAAGAGGTAAAATTGTTTTATTCTGTTATGAAATTATTATTCGTTGATAAATTTAACATGCGTATGTGTTGAATTAAAATAAATTATTGAGTTTTCTACATTCAAGTAGAAGTCACTGTTTTAGTTTATGGAATAAATTGATGTTTAAATTAATACGGTTATTACAAATGGTATCAGAGCCCTGGTTCAAAGTCTGGAACCAAGGGCCTACCTACCTACCTACCTACCTACCCACCTAACCTGCAAGCCAAGTATACATTGATTTTAAGTATATATCTTCATTAATAGGACGTATTAATGTTAGAATTTTAACTACTTCTGAGTATTACCTTTATAAGAAATTGTTAAACTATAAACCGGACACTTTAACCACTTTTCCATTTTTGTAAAATTCATTATAATTGCGCACAAATAAATAAATAAATATATAAATAGATTTTTTTTCAAAACTCCTTTTGCGTTCGTCTATTCTTATTCGTACAAACTCCTCTATCTGCATCAACAACAAATGGTCAAACTTTGGAGTTAAGTCGGGAAAATGGGATTGGAATTATGCTAGACAATTTACATATAAATCTTCAAAAAAAAAATTAATTAAACAAAAACATTAAAAAAAAAAAAAAAGAGTATGCTGGACACAATTTATACATAAATCTCAAAAAAAATTAAACAATCTTAAGCAAATACTCAGACCGAGGTTCAAACCCCCTAAAGACATGTTGCTGCTTTAATGCAGCCAAAACGAACCGGGTGAAAGTGTTGGTGACAAAAAAATCCCCAAAATCTTGAGGCTACCTCTCTAATTCAACACTTCCCGACGACCTTAAACAATACAGATTTGAAACAAAAAAAATTCCCTAAAAACTCGAGCTTACCTCTCCAATTCAACACTTTTGATTGTTCCAGAGTGGGAGAAGAAATCTAGGACATGTTGTTCTGTTGCATTTGGAGATAAATTCATCACTTGCACAGTGTAACTCTGCATGATCTCAGTGAGATGCATTGCGTCACTTAAAATTATGTTTCTCACCCTTTATGCAAACCCTACGCACTGAAAAATCCTAGGAACTCTGAGACAACTCTATAACAAATATCCAAATTGCCAAAAGAGATTACAATTTACCAGATGGGAAACAAAAATTGAAAACAGAAGTCAGTCGAGACCAAACGCATAAACGCCATGCAGGGAGTCACATAGAGGAGAATATCACAAGGGTGACCAAAATGGGTGCGCTACGCATCAATATGAAGGAGCCTACGGGGGTCAATACGCATACTAAGCGCCGAGCCACGAGGGGGACCATATCGGCGGTAATAATGAAAAAAAAATAAAAATCGCGCGCATCAATTATATAACAAATATATGTGTATAGAGGGGAAGCCCACGGGTTTGACCTCGGGACTTCCGCCCCCCCCAACCATTATAAAAACCCAAGATGTGTCCAATAAACAGGAGCCCACGGGCCTGTTTCACACACAAAACACAGAACTTTAAATGCCAGAAGCCATAATCGATTGTGCCTGATCAGGAAGCTGCTGATTCTTGTTTTGAACCTCATGAGGCCCATATACAACTGCGATGACTTTTGTGTTCCCCATCTCAAAGATAGCAGAGCCATCAACTTTGTCAACAACTCCCAGCTGTGCATGTAGCTGTCGCATTTCCAATGGTCGACACCCATCCAGACGTAAGCCCTTCGGACTAATATACTCCATGATGTATGATATGTGAATAGAATCCCTCTCTGTACATATATCTATCCAGTCACGATTGTTTCTCAATGCCACGGTTAACCACATCTCAAGATTAGACTATACAAACCGAATTACATTTCTAGTATACCCAGATTTGGGGATTTCAATCGGTATTTGGCTAGGGTAGAGTATAGTCCCTGAATTCCCCACTGGAAGGAAAATTAGACTGCTTCTCTAACTCGAGTTTAACAAAATTCTGTTTCCATTCTCGGATATCTTTGTCAATTTTGTACTGGCAGAGGCAGTTAGGGTAGCAACCAATGCAATTTTTGTGTTCCTTGTACTTGTTCCGAATAGATTGCGAAGCTTTTATGGCCTCGTCTGCCTCATCCAGTCAAATCTTCACTATTTTTTTAGGGTCCCTTTGTTCTTGAGTTAGGTCTCCCTTTATGTCATCTATTACACGGTTCAGATTTTCAGCTTGAGCTTCCCTGTCCCTGACAATTTGATGCAAAGAAATGACTATTTTCATCTCTTTAACAACTTCGAGAAAAAAAAAAAATGCTCAAAACATTGGCTACAGCTCTAGTAGAAATCGCCTCACCAGCTATTTTGCCTCACAGAAACCCTACAGTCTACCAAACCAAAATGAAGAAACTATCCCGAGTCAGAAACGGTAAGACTAGCTGGTAGAAACCCACGAGGATCTACGGAGCGCGCAACAACCAGAGGAATGAGAGAGCTCACTCACCTCCAAGACAAACACAAAACATAATACAAATAAGCCATCGCTCAAGCACCAGTGCTCAAAAAAGGGCATTGAGCCTGCCGAGAGGGACATAGCAAAGTGGAGAGGCGACAAAGGAAGGGCGCGTTTAGGGTTTGGAGAGATAGGTGTAGGATTATTTTGGAGGAAGCGGGCACGTGGGCTTCATGCGTGCCCGATTTGATTATATATATATATATATATATATATATTTTTTTTTATTTATTTAAACTAACTTTTTAAATTTTACTAAATTTAAATTTCAATGGTTTAAATCGTAATTTTTTTTTAATTATTAACAAAAAAAAGAAAAAAAGAAAATAATAATAATAATATAATATACATACATATATTTAAATATATGCAGCAAATTAAAACTAAGTATATTAATTAATTAAAAGTAATTATGATTAATTAATTAAATTGAAATGTTAGAGAGTCCATGGGTTTTGAACCCAAGACCCCCCACCAAGCGAAGCGCCTTAAGAAGAACACTAACACCAACGCGCCCTCATAAGTCTTTACAAATAAATTCTTTTAATTATTTAGATTAATGGTAACACTGTAGGGATTAGAGTGGTATTATTATCAGGAAGATACAATATGAAGATTAAGACTAACTGGCTTATTACCTAACCTAGTGATCCAGAGCCAACTAACCGAGTTGAATCATAATTAGTGAATGCACTGGAAATCAAGGTAAAGACTTATTTAGCATTGCTGATATTTGTATCCCAAGTATAAACTCCGATTGTCAAAGCGTCAGGTTCACGAGACCGTACACACAACTCATCGAGCCAAGCGCCAAGTCCCTTCACTCCATTCCACCAGTCAAGTCAACGCTAAATCTCAATGCAGCATTTGACAACGCCAACACTACATGCCAAGGAAAATATCCCTAGTCAAGCATCGGAGGATATTTATTTGTAAGAGAAAAGTTAAAAGGACTTAGACTAGGACAAGCGGGAAGGAGGCGACATATGCACTAGGAGAGTAAGCATAGGAATTGGAGAGTATGGCGCAAGGCTAGCGTAGCTATAGGGCAAGGGAACCAATAGTTTTTTTCATAGGGGTGAAGAAATCAAGCTTAGACGCTTAATCCTAATCCTAACCTAGCCAATCCCCTAAAGGAGTAATGTCTGTTTACAGACAAGTAAAGAAAAATTACGCCTAACCCTGTTTCTAGTTTGAGTAGCACCAATTAGAAACATCCTTGAACTCATCCTGACAACTTTGGTTGATGCAGATTAAAGCATACAGGATGGTCAGGACTCGAGGGAGTCGAGGCAGGGGAGCGTCGTCGTAGGCACCGCCAACAACACCAATGCCACCACCACCATCGCTCGAACTAGCTCTCATACTACGCTCGTTGGAAGCCATTAATGAGACTTTGAAGGGGTAACAACCAGCAGAGACTGAAGTGGAACCCCCACCGTCTGGAATGGGTAATCCAGAAGCATCAAGGGATTCAGGGGGAGGACCTCCACCCGAAGAAATCACGCAAGAATTGCAGAAGATCAAACTTTCGGATTTTGCCGGGGGTCACGCCATTGAACGCGCAAAAGCATGGTTGGAAGGCATGACAAGGTGTTTTGCCTTAAGGGAATATGTGTCCAACTCAAGGGAAAAGATCACAATTTTTTAGTTAAGAGACAACACCTTGAACTGGTGGGGCAACCTGGAAAGACAACTGCACCGTACCCCAAACACAGTATCTTGGGAACTTTTCGAGGAGAGGTTCCGAAGGAAATATCTACCAGCATACTACGAGGAACAACATGTAGGGGCATTTCATGCCTTAGTACAGGGAAACCGAACTGTAGAAGAATATGAGATCATATTTATGGAACTGGTCAAATATGTTTCGTATATGGATAATGACCAATGACAAGCAGAGCGCTTCGTCTATGGATTGAACCCTAAGATAAGAGCTATGGTGCGGATGTGGAAACCGTCTTCAGTAGCGGAAGCGGTGGAAAATGCGCGTTATGCAGAGGAACACATGAACTTAATCGGGGGTACAAGACCAACATTTCCGCATCGTCCTAGATTCGTAGGGAAGGCCTCGAGGACATTTCCTAGGGGAGGGGGCTCAAGGCCACTGCCATATGGTAACAGAGTCGCACCAAGGACAGTAGTCGCAAGGATTTCAATGGCAGCGAGTGCAACATCTCGTTCATCGCCAACAACGCAGACAGGTCCATGACCATCTCAGGGAACAACTAGTAGGGGCAGGGGTTCCAGGGGAAGGAACTCATTTCAAAGATAGTCACATAACAGTGCACAAGTTCAATCTCGTGTTACCTGTTGGGGGTGCGGAGGACCCCATTACTAGCATGAATGCCCAGAGTTACAATCTGGGTTTGTGCATAGAGAAGGAAAGGCACCGATGGGGAGATCAAGTAGCAACCACCAGATTTATGCAGTGGTTAATAATCGCCAGGCCGAACATCAATCCACGGTGGTGGAGTCATCAGGTACGCTAAATCATATCAATGTTAAGATTTCGTTTGATTCTGGTGCGACGGATAGTTTCATTTCACCATTTGCATTAGAAAAGAGTGGGTTGGCAGCCTATGAGCACGATGAATTTAAACAAGTCGAGATGGCTTCGGGGGAAAAACAAGCGGTAGGACCTAGTGTTGATAATTGTATAGTAGACCTGGGAGTGTGTACTACCAGGCTGAAGGTATATGTCATTGCTCTCGGGGAATATGACCTAATCATTGGAATGGATTGGTTAGCAGCTCACCGAGCCATGGAAGATTGTTTCGCAAAGATGGTGCTTTGTGTCAACGACGAAGGAAGGCCAGTAGAGATCCAGGGTGTACGAAGAAAAGTGTCATTATGATTTATATCAACTATGAAGGTTAAGCGATGCTTGAGACAAGGGTGTCGATTGTATGTAGTGGAAGCAGTGAATGAAAGGAAGGGACCCTCATTGGATCAGTACCCGATATTGTCAGAATTTAAGGATGTTTTTCCGAATGATTTACCAGGGTTACCTCCTGAGAGGGACCTTGATTTTACTATTGAGCTAAAACCTAGTGTGAAACCAATTTCCAAGACTCCGTATCGGATGACAACGCCAGAAATTTATGAATTGTAAATGCAGTTGAAAGAGTTACTAGACTTAGGGCTAATAAGGCCCAGTGTCTCACCTTGAGGCACACCAGTAATTTTTGTAAAGAAGAAGGATGGATCCTTACGACTGTTTATAGACTACAGGGACTTGAACCATGCTACAGTGAAAAATAGGTACCCGATGCTGCGAATAGATGACCTTTTCGATCAGATGAAAGGAGAAATGGTATTCTCAAAGATCGATTTGCGATGAGGGTATCATCAGTTAAGGATTAAGGAAGGTGATATCCCAAAAACTGCCTTTCGAACTCGGTTTGGACATTACGAGTTTGTTGTAGTACCTTTCAGATTGACCAATGCGCCAACAGTATTCATGAGCCTCATGAACGACGTATTCCGGAAGTACTTAGACCATTTTGTACAAGGCTTTCTAGATGACATCCTCATCTATTCCAAGAATGAAAGAGAACATGAGGAACACCTACGAGTAGTGTTGTCCTGCCTTTGAGAGAACAAATTATATGGGAAGTTGTCAAAGTGTTCCTTCTTCCAGAAAGAGATCCACTATTTAGGTCATATCATTTCTGGCGAAGGAATCTCTGTGGACCCAGAAAAAGTAAAGGCCATTATGGAGTGGCCAGTGCCGAGAAATTCCCATGAGGTGAGAAGCTTCATGGGGCTAGCAGGTTATTACCGGATATTTGTAGAAGGATTCTCAAAAATAGCAAAACCCATCACCACCTTGCAATGCAAGGGGGTCAGGTATGAATGGACAGAAGAATGTGATAGTGCATTCATTGAGCTTAAGAGGTTACTAACTAGTGCGCCAATTCTACGAGTGTCGGATATGGAAAAGGACTTCACAGTTTGCACAGATGCCTCAAAGCAAGGGATGGGGGCTGTGCTAATGCATGATGGAGGAGTGATAGCCTATGCATCAAGGAAGTTGAAGAAACATGAAGAGTTATATGCGACTCATGATTTAGAGTTGGCAGCTGTAATGCTAGCTCTGAAAATTTGGAGGCACTATCTTGTGGGGTGAAACTTTGAGCTCAAAATGGACCATCAAAGTTTAAAACATCTCTTCACTCAAATATATCTGAATGCCAGGCAAAGGTGATGGAGTGAGTTTATGAGTGAGTACGATTTTGGTATTTCGTACATCAAGGGAAAGGAAAATATGGTCGCAGATGCCTTGAGTAGGAGACCACGTATCTTCTCCTTGGTAACCTT
>JZKD02S1646726.1:72497-98198 GCA_000966675.3 Picea glauca | reverse complement strand
TGCTACAAATATTTATGTTTTTGTAGCCTCTTTGATGATGATAAGAGAATCATTTTTAGCCATATAATGGGTGCAACTAGAGTTGACTATCCATTCACTCTGAGAAGTATGAACATTAAAGGCTTGAGAAGCACTAACATAGAATGTATAGTTATCTACCTTACCTTCTAAAGTTTAGTTCTACAAGTTGGTTGATCTTCCAGTTGATATGTCTCCTTCAATTTTCTCCACTTTCTCCTCTAGGTCCTTGGTCTTCTACCAACAAGACTTCTCCTTATGTCTCAATTTCTTGTAGTAGTGGAAAGTCTTCTTCTTTATACCTTTTTTCATTGAAGTTTGATTACCATATTTCTTATTTTCACTTTGGTTTATGCAACCATGATATATCTCCCATTGACCTCTTTCTCTATAATTTTATTGATCCTTTCCCTTCAACAAATGGGTATGTTGCTTGACCTCAAGTTTATCTTCATTGATAATTTTTTCCTATGCTCTAATTATTAAACCACATAAAGAGTCAAAGGAACAATCCTTACCATCATCTTCTTTGGAGGTCCAACTTGCACAAAACGTTAAATAAAAGACATCATAGGGTGTATTAAAATCCATTAAGATCCATTGTATGAGTTGACCATCCTTATTTGGAAAATCCTTTTCGCATTCAACCAATTTCAACTAAATCTCCTTTCCACAAGACAACCAGTCTTCAATTGTTTCAAAAAGAGAGAGGATCCAGAAAGATCAATTGTTTCTCAATTTTCATAATCTAACTTTAATTGGTTCGATCAAATAGAGTCTTTATATTCTTCCAGAAAAATTTGAAGTAGTCGATACCACTTCTATGAAAGTGAATATCCCTAGATATGTGGGTCATTATGATTTCTATAGTATCATCCTTCTTCTCATTGATGAAAAACTTCTACTGGTCATCCTTTAGATTTGGAACCGTAGTTTCCATATCTTGAGCCCAAATTCCATATATGTGGCCTTTCAAAACCATAGGCTTTGTCTTGAAACTCATAATACCAATCTCTAGATCTAATAATATATTTAGTCTACAAGTCAAAACCCTGAGTCAATCTACTATACATATTCGACTTGTTAGGAGCGTGTACAACCAACAACCTCCATAACACTTGTAGACAACATGATACATCTTAAGCCACTAGCTTTGATACCATGTTGGATAATAATAGGATTAGGTATATCGAAGAACCAATATTTTAGGACAGTGGTGATGTCTAAATACATAGTTACAACACTTAAGCTCAACATACATAGTAGTGTAAGAAACCAAAATATTTCCATATACAATACATTTCACTTGCTTTTTTAGATTGATCCGTAGTGACATATTATATATAAACAATATGTAACCAACTCCCTTGAAGTGAGGAATACGTGGTATACATAGATTGATTAGGTGCATAACACACTACTTATTTTTTTCCTTTTTTGCAAGTTGACTATTATGTTCTAACTACCTAACTAGTCAATCATCTAGGCCATCCCTTAGTTGACCCCTCTAGTTGATTGTTGACTGTTGATATATTATATCTAGAATATAAAAAGGTGTGATGAACTTGCATAGCCTATTGTTCCAACAAATCTTGATAAGAACAAAATGACATACCTATGAAAGGGTTTTCTTAAATTCTTAGTTTGTCTCTTCATGGGTACTACAATCTAGTTAGAAATTTTGGGTAGAGAATAAGACTAGGAGGGGTACCATACTACGAGAGGAAGAGGAGATAAAAAATATTTCTCTTCATGTACTCTTGATTGGTCTTGTATATCTCAATAAGTTTTCATATGCAGAGGAGAGCTTGATAACTTGTGACACATAGAGGGAAAAAATGAAACCGTCCTAGAGTTTGATTTATGGATTCACTAATTGTGGGTCAAAGAGAAAGAAAGATAAACTGGGAAGTAGTTCACTATTTCATTTTGAAACTAAGAAGACTACCTTCCTTGTAGTAAAGGAAATCTAGTTTCTAGGGATTGTGTGAAAATAAAATTTATCTAGGTTCCAAGGAAGAGGAGAATACAATTTTATTGCATCAACATCTAATCACCAAAGAACTGAAGGGGTGAGACCTCTCTAAGAAGAAGCAAGAGAAGGAATTTGTTATTGCTTGGCTATAATCCAGAGAGAACAAGAATATTAATTGTACACTAGTGTTTTTCCTAGCTGTGTGTGCCAAGAGAAGA
Source organism: Picea glauca (assembly GCA_000966675.3). Lineage (NCBI taxonomy): Eukaryota > Viridiplantae > Streptophyta > Pinopsida > Pinales > Pinaceae > Picea > Picea glauca. Next base: position 95,987 of record JZKD02S1646726.1, on the reverse strand, counting down.
TTAAAGGTGGTAAATTTTCCTTTAGCCTCAAGTCATTTCAGGTAGGAATAAAAAATCTCTAGTTGTTGAGCCTAATTTGTAATGTATTAAAATAGGAGATTCTTGGATTTGAGAAAACATCATTCTTTATGTTAGTTTTCCCATATGGGTTTCTAGTGTAAATCCTTAAAGTTCTATTTGTGTGACTGAATGAGTTTATTTCTTTGTATTCCTTAGTTTAATAAATAATTAAATTTGAAAATAACAACAGTATAGTCATAAGACAATTACACGATAAGGTTGGTGATTTGTGATCAATCATAAGTTGAGTAATTATTGATCAAGGTAATGTTAGAAAATAGACTTCCATGCTAAACCTATTAGGAAAAGAGAAGACATATTTCATCAAGAAAGTAAATGACAAAACAATCAAATAATACACATAAATTTTACCTTGGAAACCCAACTCAGGAAAACCAACATTCCTTGAGCATATTGCTCTTTTTTTTCTTATTCATTCAGAATAAAAAGTTACATGACTAACCTTGGTCTACACCTAAGACATAATCACAATCATACTCTCTTTATTTACATAAGAACAACCCTGCAACCAATTCAACTTACATCTACATGACCAATAACCTACTGCTAAATATTAGCATGAAAATCAACTTAATACAATGACAATACACATTATTTATAATCTTTATAGTATGAAAAAACCTAAATCATGGTGCAAAAAAATGGTTATGGATCCACGCAGATCATTGGCTGCAAATCCCACGAATCACAAGATTTTGTTACAATCGACTACCATTCATATTATCAGTAGACCTCTAGTTTTTCTTCAGTCAGTTTCCACTTGACCTTATGATGAACTCTTATCAACTGACCTATTGACTTGCTATCAATCACTTCAACTCCCGAATTCCCCATTAGATCACTACGACCTTCGACTTGACGATCAACTCGACTTTCACTACAAATAATATAATAACCCAACATTCTCCCACTTGTTGTCTTCTTTGTTGAAATGGGAGCTTCCCAAAATTTTGTTCACAAACCTAGGTAAGCAATTCCCAGCCTATGCACCAAGAGAAATTCACAATACTCACAAAATTGGTCAATGAGTTTTCTATTTTTTCCAATGTGTCTACTTTCTCCATAAACACCTTGTTGTTTTCCACCATGTCTCTCATGAAATGGTATTGTACATCAATATGCTTCATCCTGGAATGATAAGATGGATTCTTTGCTAGGAATATTGTGCTTTGAATGTGATAGTTTATCTTCATAGTTTTATGCTTAAACCCGATACCTTAACACAACCTTTGCAACCATACTGCTTCTTTTCTTCCATGAGTGGCTGCCATGTATTCAACTTCTATTGTCGACAAGGCTATGATTTTCTATTTCTTATTCATCTAGATAATTTATCCATTAAACATATTGAACACATATCCACTGATCGAACTTCATTGGTCTATATCTACAACCTAATCGATGCCGAAAAATCGATGTACATTTACTTCATTGTCATATTCATGCTTCCATTGGTAGCATAACCATAATATTTTGTGCCACACAAATACTTGATCACTCTCTTGACAACTTTCCAGTGACCTTTCCTAGGTGTCAACATGTATTTTCTCAATACTCCCACTACATGAGTAATTTCTAGTCAAGTGAAAATGATATCATTCATTAGACTACCAACAACACTTACATAGGTAACATATACCATGTCCTCTATTTCTTCCTCTATGTTTGGACACTGTTCAACAATTAACCTTGCTCCCTTAGGAATTAACACCTTGACAGGTTTTCAATCCTGCATGTTGAAACACTTCAAGATTGTTTCAAAATACTTCCTCTAGTTCAACCAAATAATTCTAACTACGTAATCTCTATTGATATCCATTTTCAGAATTAATTTTGTTGCACCAATATCCTTCATGTCTAACTTGGAGGATAGTTGCTTCTTCAACTCCTTTATTTCATCCATGTTGTTTCTGACCAACAACATGTCATTGACATACAAATCTACATTTATGAAACACCCACCTTCTTCCTTGGAATATACATAGTGATCAACCTTACTTCTCACAAATACAAAATTAAGGATGTAGATGTCAAAATTTGGATACTGCATCCTTGGCAATTGCTTTAGACCATAAAGGGATATTTTTAACTTGCACACTAGCTATTTCTTTACCTTTACTGCAAATCCTTCAGGCTATTTCATTTATATTTCTTCTTCTAGATCCCCATGTAGGAACATTGTCTTCACATCCATTTTCTCTATTTCAATATCAAATGCTATAGCCAGAGACACTAGTACTATAATGGAAGTTAATTTTTCAACAGGGGAAAAAATATCACCGAAGTCGACTCCTTCGACTTGGGAATATGCTTTTGTTACAAGTCAAGCTTTGAATTTATCGACTTGACCTACCGCATTCATTATTTTCTTGAATACCTACTTGTCACCGATATGATTTCTTCCATTAGGTAATTCTACTAAATCCCACATCTAATTCTTGTGCAAGGATTCCATCTCTTTAACCATGGAATCCTTCCAGAGTTTCCCTCTATCGATTCGACTGCCTCCCTAACCGACTTGGGATCCTCGTCAGTTGAATTTAACACAAATGTAAAAAGGAATTCAACTATACCTTTAAATTGGTTTTCTTACTAATTTATACCTCAAAACCAAGGTCAACTATTCAACATCTTCATCTGATTCAATAAACTCTTTGAATAATCTTCTTCATTCCTCAGTTCAAACCTCTCCTTTTCTGGATCTTTCTTTTTTTGAACCATTTCTGACTTGGACATACCTTTGAATTCCATGAAGACCACATATCGACTATACATTGTTTTCCTCCATACTGGATCCCATCGATTATATCCTTTCATTCCTTCCTTGTACTTAATGAAAATACACTTGACTGCCTTCTTGTCCAACTTGCTCCTCTTTTCCTTGGGAACATGCACAAATTCATCACAACCAAATACTTTGAGATGTGAAAGTGAAGGATTATTACCAAACCATATCGCATGTGCATTTGAGTCGGCTAACACTAATGAAGGAAAAATATTAACTAAATATTTTGTAGTTTTGACTGGCTCTGTCCAAAATTCTTGTGTGAGCCTAGCACCATTGAGCATGCTCCTTTCCTTGTCCATCAATGTCATGTTCATTCTCTTGGAAACTCCATTTCACCATGGGGTATATGGTGTGGTATTTTTGTGTGCTATGACACACTCATTGTGTAACTTATCAAATTCCTTTCCACATGATTCACCACCATTTTTAGTTCTCAAAACCTTGATCTTCTTATCTGTTTGGTTTTCCACAAGAGATTTAAAATCTTTGGATTTATTGAAAAAAAATGATTTCTTCCTCAGGAAATATATCCATATCTTCTTGGAAAAATAATTTATGAAGGAGACATAATATAGGGATCCACCAAGTGAAGGGATTGTTATAGGCCCAAACACATCTCTATGTATCAATTCTAGAATCCCCTTTTCCCTTGTCACTCTATATGGGAACCTAACCCAATTGTTTTTTTTCCATATATGCAATGTTCACAAAAATTGGCTTCCAAATTAAAATCAAGAAAGTCAAGTCAAGTTTAGGAACAACAATGTTGTTACATCCAGTCAAGTCAAAATTCCTTAACAACTTATATAGGGTTCCAATCCAAAGACCTTTCATTAAGACAAACACACCCCTAACCATTTTTCACATATCCTTTTGAAATAGAGTGTGCACACCTGCATCACTCGTTTCTTTCCAAACCCAGAATATGTAGCACACTTCGAAGGGTTATACTCCTCCCATATTGCAATATTAGTTAGACTCTTCCCCGTCCAAAAATTTTGGTTGTCGATTGATCCCCCAAGAACACATACCCCCCTTGATATCTCTAATATTCATAGAACAAATATTTGTGAGGTGTCATATGAAAGGACACTCCTACTTCGATCAACTAAACATCTTGATCCAATTGTGTATAGGTTGACGCTAGATACACTTCACCTCCTTTATTCAAAGTAGTGTTTCTCTCAGTCAACTGCTTCTTGTTGAATCTGTTGAAAAGTCAACAAGAAACATGTGTCTAATTTACTTTTCCCTTAAATAAATTGGACAATAAATATCAATCTATTATCTCATTTATAACTGAGTGATTTGGCATTGTAACAGAGTTATAAGTGTAGTTAAGTGAGTTAAGCCCAATTATACTAGTTGTAACTAAACTTGCACTAGTGAGAGTTCAGTGAATTAATTATTAATTAATTCACAATTAGTGAACTCACATGCAACTGAAGATTCGCCACGGTTAACTACATGCATGTCAGATTCAATGGAGACCTAGTTGAGATAACAGGTGAAATGGACAGTTTGGTTATCAGTTGTGATTTGAGTGAAGTGCACTCATGCAATCACACATGCAGTGGATATGCTTATGAGCATGTGAAAACTAGGAAATTCAAATTCATTGTGAGAATTCTAATTGCAGGGATTGTGTAGAGGAGGCAGGTTGTCTGGACACAGAGAATTGGCACATGTATTTGCTGAATTTTTTGTATGACAGTGTGAGAAAATTGTATTGTACTGAGAGCTCTTGGATTAGAGTTTTGTATGATATTGTTTCATGATCCATGATATACATAATATATGATAGTGGGGTTTTTATCTTTACGCTTTCCCGGTAAAACTTCTGTGTTATGTGTTCTTGATATTTCACTTTGTGATCATGGTTTAATTTTCCACAAGAATATTAGTAGAAGTGATTTTGTATTTAACAGTGGAATATAATTGTTAGATCAGAAGAATTGCAGGAAATACTTAAATTGTATTGAAATTTCTACATGGTATCAGAGCCACGGAGCCACGAAAGTGAGGTGTGGAAATAATAGTATTTTTGAAAGTCTCGTCTCTAGCAGGGTGTAGACCCTAGTGCATAAATTATCGCACCCTAATCAAAGGAGAGGTGCGAACTTCATCAAGATTCTCGCAGGCTTCTCAAAGGAGAGGTGCAAACCTCCCTCACCCCACTGTGCATTACAATGCGAACTTCCTTGTGATTTTTGCAGGCTGTACACTGGTAGGGTGCGAACTTCCTCAACAAGTTCTCAGGCTAGACACTAGTAGGGTGAGAAATGCCCTCAGGCTGCTCTTAGGTGGGGTGCAAACCTCCCAGGGAAAGAGGGATTACAATAGTTGAGTTTGTGATTGGATAACATTCTAATTTGCAGGACTTTCTTGGTGCGACAGTTGATTCAAGATCGAAATGTATTTCAATGGCTTGAGGTTGGAGTATGCACTCGAGGGTAGATCAAACTACATTGCTTGGAAGTATAGGATGGAGGCATTACTTGAATACAATGGCTTGAAGGAATACATTGACAAAGATGTTCCTAAGCCGGATGCGACAGACACTACAAATATTGATGCATGGCAAAAGAAAGTGGCAAAGGCGAGGAGGATTCTGTTGGAGGGAGTATGAGACCACATTGTCTCAGGTCTCCATGGGAAAACCACACCACATGCAATGTGGAAGGTTTTGACAGATCTATTCCAAAACAGTAGTGACCATAGGAAATTGGCGCTCAAAGATAAACTCAGGAAGATCAAGATGGAGAAGGGCGACTCCATTGCAAAATATCTCATGAAGTTTGTCCAATGTCAGGATGAGCTTGGAAGTGTGGGAATAACAGTTGCTGCTGATGATTTGGTGAGCTTGGCTCTCCTAGGACTTCCCAAGAGTTGGCACAGTTATCAAGACTCTATCAATGGAAGGGAAGAATTGCCAGATTGGGAACGACTATGGTCGGATCTAGTGCAAGAGGAGTTCAGGCGGAACACCAGAGATGGATATTCATCAAAGTGTGATGATGAAGAGGATTTTTCTTTGACTGCCAAGGCAAGGAAATGGAAAGGGAATAAATTCCATTCAAAATCTGAGTCTAAAGTCAAGAAGCTGGATTTGTCCAAAGTGAAGTGTTTTCACTGTCATGAACATGGGAATCTTGCTATTAACTGTCCGCAGAAGAGGAAGAAAATAAAGGGTTGATGGAGCTGCAACTAGTGAGGCTCTTGTCTCACAATTTGAACTTGACTTATCTTTGATCTCATGCATGGATTCAAGTGCATTGGGATCGGTGTGGTATTTGGATAGTGGTGCTTCCTACCACATGATGGGGGATAAAGAGTCTTTCAGTGACTTGGAGGATAAAGATCTCATAATGTATATAGAGATGGGCGGCAATGGATGATACAATGAAACTGGTATTGGTACCATTACCTTTCAGAGGGAGTCAGGTAAATCATTTCAATTGAAAAATTTTATGCATGTTCCAGGTCTGAAGAAAAACCTGGTCTCAATTGCAATGTTGGAGGACAGAGGCTATGATGTTGTTTTCAGTGATGGAAATTTTTTCCTATGACATAAAGAAATGGGTCAAGTCAAGAAGATAGGGAATCGATTTAAGAATCTCTACATGCTGGAGGTAGATGGCTGCGGTGCCATGATGGGCAAGGCAGAAAAAGTGGTGAGCCGGGATGAGGGTGAATTATGGCACATGCAATTGGTCCATCTTCATCATGGAGCCTTGAAGATCATGAAACAAATATCTACTAGACTTCCAAGGGGAACAATTGCTCAGTTAGATCAGTGCAAGGGGTGCACCCTGGGAAGTATGTAAAGTCCACCTTTCATGAAAAGGAGAACCGTGCTTCGGTGATCCTGGAGAGAATTCACACAGATGTGTGTGGGACATTCTCGGTTGCTTCAACAAGAGAACATAGGTATTATGTTATTTTTGTTGATGAATTTTCTCGTAAATGCTGGATATTCTTCATGCAGAAGAAGGATCAAACATTCTCAAAGTTCTGTGAGTTTAAAGCATTGGTGGAGAAAGAGTCGGGGAAGCAAGTGAAAGATCTAAGGAGCGATAATGGTGGAGAATACATCTCTAATGAATTCAAATACTTTTGCAGCAGAGAAGGAATTCTAAGAGAACTCATAGCGCCTCATAACCCACAACAAAATGGGGTTGCAGAGAGAAAGAACAGAATGATCGTGGGTGTAGCACGAGCGATGTTGCATGATCAGGGCCTACCAATGCATTTGTGGGCAGAAGCATGCAATACTATGGTTTATGTGCAGAACCGTTGTCCTCATAGAATACTTGGCATGAGTACACCTGAAGAAGCTTTCACTGGTAAGAAAACTGATGTTTCTCATTTAATTTTTTTTGTCTCATCTGTTTATGTGCATGTGACCAAGGATTCCAGGAAGAAGCTGGAACCGACTACTGAAGTTGGGATATTTGTGGGGTACATAGAAACACCCCATAATTATCATGTGTATTTTTCAAACAGTAAGATGACTGTTATGTGTCGGGATATAAAATTCGATGAGGGGAAAGCCATGCGTTTGTCGCTTGAGAGGGATCTAGACTTGCATGCGGAAGAGGAACTGCTTATTCCAAAAGATGAGTCTCAAGATGTGGATCAACCACATGAGGAGATTCATGGAGTATAGGAAACCACTCAAGCATATTCATCCATCAGAAATGGCAAAAAGTGCACCACGAAAGCTGGCAGATTAAGACTAGATGCTGCACAGAATGTAGGAGCCCCTACTTCACAGCACAAACAGAGACAGTCTCCTGATTGATTTGCTGGATACATGGCTCTCATGGGAAAATGTATTGTGACTAAACCATCTTCCTTTCAGGAAGCAGTGCAGGATCCCACTTGGGTTGATGCTATGGTAGAGGAGTATGAATCCATTGTCAAAAACAGTGCATGGGAAATTGTCCCAAGATCGGTCGACAAATCAGTGGTAGGTTCGAGATGGATATACAAGGTAAAGAAAGTTGCTGATGGGAGTGTGGAGAAATACAAGGCCAGGTTTGTGGCCCAAGGCTTCTCACAGATCGAGGGGATAAATTATGATGAGAACTTTACACCTGTCGCAAGGTACTCTTCCATCATATCCATCCTTGCACTCTCAATGCAGATGGGCTGGTGCATTCATCAGATGGATGTAAAAACTACGTTCCTCAACGAGATCATTGAGGAAGAAGTGTACATTGAGAATCCATAAGGTTTTGAGACCTTTGACAGGGAGTCACACGTGTGCAGATTCAAGAGAGCATTGTATGGGCTGAAGCAAGCACCCCGTGCTTGGTGCATTCAGATACTCAACTATTTCACTGGATTGGGCTTCACCAAAAGTGAAGCAGATGCAAACCTATACCAAATTTGGGTGAATGGTAAGATTTTAATCATTGTTATTTATGTTGATGATTTAATACTGACTAGTGATGAGCAACTGATACACTCATGCAAGGATGACCTTGCAAAGGAGTTCAAGATGAATTTGGGCCTTCTTCATTATTTCCTTGGATTGAAAATATGGAAGTGAGATGGTGAATTTTTTGTGTCTCAAGGCAAGTATGCAAGGGAGATACTGGGCAAGTTTCACATGGAGGGATGCAAACCCATGGATACTCCTCTTCCAGGAAACTGGAGGAAAGAAGATGCTACTTCTGGAGAGGTAGTGGATGCTACTGTCTATCGACAATTAGTGGGTTTGCTAATGTACTTAGTGAACACGAGACTAGACATTTTCTATGTGGTTAACCAGCTAAGTCAAGAGATGGTTAATCCCACCAAACTATTTTGGAAGGTAGGTAAGCATGTCCTGAGATATCTGAAGGGCACATCTAAGTATGGATTATGGTACAGACAAACAGATGAGGTGAAGTTGCATGGCTTCACGGATGCAGATTGGGTGGGAAGATGAACGAACATAAAGAGAACATCAGGGGGGATATTTAGTATCAGATCTACAACTGTTTCTTGGTACAACAGGAAACAAAGATCCATGGAACTTAGTTCAATGGAAGCAAATTACATGGCAGCCAATCAAGCTGCATGTGAGGCTATCTAGATGAGAAAGATCTTGGTTGGTTTGTTTGGTTCTCATTTAGATCGGACAGTGAATTATTGTGATAATCAGAGTTGCATTAAACTCTTGATTAATCCCTTGTTTCATGATATATCTAAGCATATAGATATCTGGTATCATCATCTCAGAGATTGTCTGCAACGAAAGATCATGTTGCTTCAATACATTCCTACGGAAGATTAGGATGCAGACATTCTGACGAAGGCGCTCACCAAGAGAAAATTCGAATATCATAGAGATAGGATTGGGGTGAAGGATAATCCCTTTCTTGTTGAGAGGGAGTGTTGAAAATTTAACAAGAAACATGTGTCTAATTTAATTTTCCCTTAAATAATTTGGACAATAAATATCAATCTATTATCTCATTTATAACTGAGTGATTTGACATTGTAACAGAGTTATAAATGTAGTTAAGTGAGTTAAGCCCAGTTGTAGTAGTTGTAACTAAACTTGCACTAGCGAGAGTTTAGTGAATTTATTATTAATTAATTCACAATCAATGAACTCACATGCAACTAAATATTCGCCATGGTTAACTACATGCATGTCAGATTCAGTGGAGACCTAGTTGAGATAACAGGTGAAAGGGATAGTTTGGCTATCAGTTGTGATTTGAGTGAAGTGCACTCATGCAATCACACATGTAGTGGATATGATTATGAGCATGTGAAAACTAGGCAATTCGAATTCATTGTGAGAATCCTAATTGCAGGGATTGTGCAGAGGAGGTTGGCTGTTTGGACACAGAGAATTGGCACATGTATTTGCTGATTTTTTTGTATGACGGCGTGAGACGATTGTATTGTACTGAGAGCTCTTGGATTATATTTTTGTATGAGATTGTTTCATGATCCATGATATACATAATATATGATAGCGGGGTTTTTAGCTTTACTCTTTCCCGGTAAAACTTCTGTGTTATGTGTTCTTGATATTTCACTATGTGATTGTGGTTTAATTTTCTACAAGAATATTAGTAGAAGCGATTCTGTATTTAACAGTGGCATATAATTGTTAGATTAGGAGAATCGCAGGAAATACTTAATTTGTATTGAAATTTCTACAAAATCCTGTAGTGAATTCTATCTCCTTCGACTTGCAATACATTTTGTAATGCCCAAATTTATTGCATTTCCAACATCTTCTTTTCGACTGGAATTGGGATTTAGATCTACCGTTCAAATTAGAATTTCTACCAGATAATTTGCCTTTATATCTGTCGAATTACCGACCTATCACCATTAAGGCATCTTTAGTCAATCCTTACATGTTCTTCTATGTCATTTATTATGATATTAGAGATGTGATCACATCATCTAGCACTAATGTGGTTGAATTACTCCCTATAGCCACAACTAATCCATCCCAAGAGTCTGGAAAATAACATAATAGGATAATACAATTCTCCTCATAAGTTATTTAATATCCACATACCAAAATTGGCTTACTACAGTGTTGAATGCATTCAAATGCTCAATTACCGAGCTCCCATCACTCATCCTCAGAAGATACAACTTCTTTCTAAGGAACAACTTATTTACAAGGGATTTTGATTGGTACAAACTTCCCAACTTGTCCCACATTTTCTTGGTTGAGTCTTCACCTAAGACATTCAACAACATTGAATTTGCAAGACAAAGCCTATTCATACTCCTTTCCCTTCTCTTGATTTTCTCCCATTCTTCCCTTGACATAATCGTCGAAATGGTTCTTAGAGAGACTGTTGCCCATTTTTATCGATCTAAAAGGAGATCCTCAATTTTAAGCTTCCAAAAATGGTTACATATCCACACATATCATTGGCTATAAATCCCCACAAATATTGGGATTCCATTAAGTTGATTACCGACCGGATTACCAATCGACTACCAACTGAACTCTAGTTCATTTTCAGTCGGTTGTGACTCGACCTCCTAACGAACTCTTGTCGGATGACCTCTCGAATTGTTGTCGATCAATTTGACTCTTGAATTCCTCAGTCAATCACTTTGACCTTCGACTTGACCATCGAATCGAATTTCATTGCAAACAATATAACAACCCAATATGTAACCCTTTGATTCAAAAGAATCATGGTGAATTAACGATCGTACACGATCTATTCATACTTTTTTAAAATCGAAGTTTAATTTTGTTTTATACGATTTAATTTGTTTTGGGTCGAGGTTGCATGAACTCATTAAGTCAAAATAATGTTTTCACTTTAGTGAGTTTTGTTATAAGGGATTATTCACATGATTTCTAGTTTTTTAGGTGTTGTTTGCATTGATGATAATTAGGCTAATATGAAATCATTGACCCATATTCTATTGGGAACTTTTGGGTGGTTATCATCTAGATATATCCTTATTTTTACTTAATGAGTAAACGAGAAAACATGGAGGCATGTTTTAGGTGGATATCATTGAATGTATGATAGGGCTGTGGCATGTTCAAAGCATGAAAGTTGTTGGATTACACTGCTAATGAATGCCACAAGATCTATTTTGGAATTTTTTATTCTTAACACTATGTTTGGCCCTTAAAATACCATAGGAAATAATCAAACTTGTTACACTTTAGGTATTTTTCATCTAAATTGTGCAATTGCCACTTGTTGATGTTAAACATAAGCATCTAGTAAAAATAAGTTCCTTATTTCTCTGAAATCATCAAATTGGTGACACATGACAAGGGTCCTAGTTCCACTTAAAGGATGGGATGGTACAACAATGATTGTTGGATTCAATGCTAATAAACAATCTTTTCTCAACTTCATAACTTTTTATGCCATCTTCTATAATTCTTTTGAAAATCGAGCAATTAATGCAAGTTCCAAAATTTCACCTTAAACTTGAGGTTTGCAGGATCTAATCCCCATGAAATTTCAGCGTTAGGGATGATCTGAAATACTAATTAACAACTATAATATTTCACTTTACAACCCAAGAGAATAAATACCATATAAGTGTACTTAAATACCATGATGCTTCAACCATGAGGGGACACTTTTCTAGGCATATAATACATCTAAATTATCTTATTACAACATATTATGATAGTATGAAATGCACATTTTATATTCAATAGATGTGTTAAATCACTTACCCAATTCAACTATATGTTATTCCAAATCAACATGAACAAGAAGGGCTTAAGTACTCTCAATCATGAATATAACATAAGCTAAAAATCAAACATGTGAATACAAAATTTTGGACAACTGAAAACCATACACACACATATAAAATATAAAGTAGAAGTACATACCATATATTTATCACAAAGTTGGTACAAGTCAAGTTCTCCAATCCTTAGCTAGATAAGCCATAACAAAACCCTAGCTACAAAATCCTCCTAGCTAGGAATCACTCCCAACCAAATTTGGTCACTCCACCAAAGATACTCAACATGATAGCATCAACACTAGCAAGTCCTCCCTGGCACATACATCAATATTGTATCTCACAATATTTCCACACTAGCACACTTGTCCTCCTCAATGTTTTCAAACCCTGAACATGTTGCATCACACACGTACATGGTAAGAAAACTATAATGCTATCCTCCAAGTCCAGATGTCCATCCTAAGGTTTGAGTCCTCCAACCTTTTGATGTTTATATTGGTTAATATCCAAACAATAAACTCACGAGGATAAAGCATCCCCCGTGCATTTTTATAGAGGTGGTACTCCTCTTTATGTTCTAAAAGATATATCTTGATACTTGAAATATTAAAATAGAAGATACTTAAAAGAAACTCCAATCTTAATCGCTCAACAAAATACAAAATACTAATGACTAAAAAATAATATATTCACAAAGAAAATTATGAGAAGAGGACCATGAATCTTCAAAAACTAAAATACAATAAACCTAGAATATTGTACAGAAATAAAATAACTATTATATGAAAAATCATAAAATTTTCACATCCATCACAATATCATAAATTTTGATCCCATTCACAAGAAGGAAAAGACATAGGTCCACAATTGAGATAACTTTAAAAGAGTATTTCATTCAAAATAAGAGAGAATATGATAGGTGCACTTCAAACATCCCATGCTCAATAACTTAGAGTTTGAGAAATCATTGAAATTACACCCCAAAGTAGTTCTTTTGGTAGTTAAAAAATAATTGTCTTAATAGTCTATTTTTCAATGAATAAAAATATCATTCGTCCAAATGAAATGGGATGGGGCTCATGTGGACCATAAAAATAAAGTGAAACAGGGCTGAATGTGTAAAGAAGAAAGAAGGAGACGATCATAAATCAATTATGTTTTTCAAGAATGACAAGACATAATTGGATGATTCTTGAATGAAAAGAGAAAAATAATAGAGAAATTATGAAAGATGTGATCAATTTACTCACTATGATGGATTTATCTCTCTCACTATCTATTGGCCAATGTTTATTTTGTATTCTCCTTTGTTGGGATTCTTTGCTCGATTATAACTTCCATTTCTTGATATGTTTCCATTATTTTGATTAAATCTTTCTTTAACCAATTTTCAATATAATCCCTCATTGGCACGACAATTACTTCTTGCCTTACTCGTATGTCAAATAATGAATCCTCTATCCCTCAGTAGTCAATTGAAATTTTATGTATTGTATCTTCTATATATTCATCTAGATCCAACTTAATTAAATTTATATAATACTCTCCCCTCTTGACATTTATAATGTCAATATCAACCAATATTTATTTTAAACATTTTATTCTTTTAATCCAACATGCCTTTAATTGTTTAATGCAAACTGGGGAGGGTAGGTCTTCTTATTTTATTTTAAGCTCACTCATATTTGAAACTTTAGTAACAAAGGTATTAATTTCCCCTTTATAAAACTCCTTATCATTTTCCAAATCAACTTGAAGGAACTATTTCAAATTCATCATTTTTTATGCCAAGGAAATGAAACTATTCACTAGTTCCCATGTCTCAAGAATTAGAGACATTATGTTCTTAATATTTTCTCCAACATATCTTATGACTGCAATAACTAATCTTTATGTCCCTCTTAATTTTGAGCTAGACTCTGGCGTTCCATCAAGAGTTTTCCATGGTTGCATCGTAGCAATTGGGCCAACAAATATGGATGGGGGCATTAGGGAAATATCCAATTCTCTAATCCTATCCTTGAGATTAGAATTTTCACTCTCCATATCTTCTATTGACATATTCAGTGCATAAACTACGGATTCATGGATGTACACAATTCTCGATGGTGGGACTCCATTTAGGTCAAGTGTTGAGCTTGCATTTCTTTGAACTTTTTTGTTTCTTGAATTTTGTTTTTCAAAAAATAATTTCTTTGAAACTTTATTAAATAGAGTGCTATGAAAAGTCATAGATTCTTCTTCAAATATAATTGGTTCTTGTGTGACCCATTCTGTTGCAACTTCTCTACTTTCCTACACTCTTTGTTCATCATAGGGGAATTCTATGTCCTCAATGTTTGCATCCAGGTCCATGTCTTCAAGAGAGATTTCATCTTCAGGTTCAACCTCATTTGTTCCTTCCTAATTTATCCACCTTTTTAGTTTACTAGTTACTGGAATCTTATGGGGTCTTTCAAGACTTCCCTTAGGAGGATTATGGTCACCTCCATCATCGAAATTGTCCATTGAATATTTCTTTTTCTCTTGAGCTATATGTTGAGTTCTCTGCTTTTGTGGGCCAATTTTTTGTGAAACATTAGGAGACCATGTACTCCTTTCATTTTCAACTTTTCCATGTTGTCGATTTTGTTCAGTAGTGCTAACCACTGTTTCAATATCTTCTTAATTTATTTCAATAGGAATTGCTTGAGGACTCTGGCTATCCCCTTCCTCTTCTCCAAATAAAAATATATTTTCAAATGCAACACTGTAACCCACAAAAATCATATGATTCATGAGCATCTGATTAACGTCGAACCTTTTAACTTCATTTGCTAGTTTTAAATTGAATTGGTCGAATTGAACCGAAAATTCATCGATGTTTATAATACTTTCCAATACTATTTATCCAATCTTCCAAGGAAAATGAATACATTTCCTTTTCCTTTTATCAAGGAATAAATGATCCTAGAGTCTATTTTGTCTGCACACTTCTACTACAAACATCTTATTTGATACATAATATGGAAGGTGTGAGGGTATTTCTTTGGAACAATAAACTCTGATGATGCTAAAATGTTCCATTGTTTCAAAACTTCCTCTTTTATCTAGAAATGTTGTCCCTTCTAAAGACAATCTTGAAGTACTTGGTCCAAAAAAGAGATTCTTAAAGGGAGACATAAATGAATTATGCACTTCATAAAAATGGTTCATGGACTTTTGTCTCCATAAGGCAAGGTACCATGTCTGCACTGAGTCAATTTTGCAGTTGTTGTGTTTGGATAAATGAATTCCTTTAAAAACATGACAATACGTGATGACAAATATTAAATACGAGGACATATAAAGCTTCTTACTCTTTTTGAAAATTTCTAGTTGAAAATATAGTTCACCATAAATAATATTCGCCCAATCAAAAACTTCTTTTTCATGAATGGAGAAATATAGGATTTATAGAATGCGACGAGGAATATTAGTAGTGTATTCTTGTCTAGCCACCCTAGAAAACAAGCATGGCATTTATTAGTAGGGGTTCCTTAGAAAATTAACCTAGATAGTTGATAGGTCTTTTGACATCATGGACATATATTCCATATATTCTTGCAAAAGCTTGAATCCACTATTTCTCACCTTCAATAATTTTTTAGCTCCATCCCTCTTGAAGGTAATTGTTGGCTCTGGAAGTCTAAGAATTCTTTTAAAGATAGAAGGACTTAAAGAAATTGGGGATTCCCCTAGAAGATGAATTATCCATTGGTTCTTATCAAACTTATTTATACTTCAGAAAATCAGTTCTTTGCAGTTGAAAACATCTGAAACATAACCTACTGAAGCAATTCCGGATGTCCAAATATGATTAATATTTCTCTCAGAAAGTGGAAATGTCGAATAATATATATAGGCTCTCGACCACTGGAATTTCTAGTCTTATTTTCCAATTGAGTTTATGGTATCCCCGCAAAAATGCCCTCTCCTTCTGGTTGTCATACTGAATGAAGTTGGTGAACTATTGCACAATTCCTTTTTTTAAAATGTTATTATAGAGGTAACCCCATTTATTATACAATACTTCAGAGCCTTTGGTTCAAATATATGTTAATACAAAATAATCTTAAAATTAATGGAGGAGAGTCTTGAGAATGTCACCATTAATTGTGAACTTTTACACTTAACCATTTGTTATCTCTGTGATATTTGCATTAAATGTTCATTGGAGAATGTGACAAGATTAGATGATGATTTACCGTGAGGCGGAGGAGGATCGAAGGTAAGTGAAGAAAAGATGGAGTGATCATGAACCCACGAACCTGCGGTGAAAATTTGTAAAAATGACTAAGTATGAGAACTCAATTGGGATCAAGGGTATGTGAAATGAACAATGAAATCAATGTGAAACCATGGAACTATGATATATTTTCAATATTTTGAATAATTACAAAAGTGAATCAGTCAGATGTAGAGGATCAGGGTAAGTGGAGTGTAAGTGAAATATGGAAAATAGACTAAGTATGGAGGATCGGTTGGACCTAAGGGTCACGATGATAGTGAGTGAATCATATAACTCCTTTAGACCCGCAATGAAGCTTTTCAAGAAAAATTCTAAGTGTAGATGCGAAATGAGGGAGATGGAACAAGAGGGTGCATTTTGGAGACTGCGAAGTTTTGTATCTAAAGGAAATAAAGTTTTGTAGACCCGCGACAAAGTTGAAATTTTTCTAAGTATGGAAAAAAATATACAAGAAATAATTTACAAGGACTTAGCATATTTAAGGATCAACAAAACCCTAAGTCTTCAGATATTTCATCAACATAAGCACTTAGACCTCCACAAAACATCAAGAATATAATAACTAAATCTTCTTCCAAGCAAGGAATCAGACCAAGATCAAGACCCATTAAGCTAGGATATCCATGATTGTTCCCTAGAAACTTCCATTCTTCACATAATAATAAGACTCCAAAATCATGAAAGCAATTAGATCTACTCTCTACGTCTTCTACTAGGATAGAAAACCTAGCACTACAACAAGAGGCACAAGAAAATACATCATCACCTCCAACATCATTTTCTTCTTTAAGGTTTACAATCATAACAAAAACCCTATTGTCTCATAAGAGAAAACTCCAATATCAATACACAAGAGTAATCTCTCTAAGAAAAACCAATATGTCTCTCTCTCTTCTTGTGACTTTCTCCCTAAAAGAATCTCCAAGAAAATACAAATATTAGAGTACAATGATGATAGTAATAGAAGATCTATATCCTCTCTTTATATATAGAGTTATTGAGGAAGGTTAACATAAAACAAGGGAATAATTCAATACAAGTGGCCAACATGGAAAATCCATATAGAGTACTATAGAATATGAGCACACACAAGTGTCATACTAGCATTTATCTACTCCCCAAGGTGAAACACCCTCTATGAAAAATCCTCCTTGGGATCAACACCTCTCCTCCAAGATGGTGCACTCTCCAACAAGTTGTTAGTGACCCAACCTTTCTTCTTCCATGGTGATCCACTACCCAAGTGTCCTCATTATTATAACATAACATCATTGGATGCCCTTATTTATCCTTGATCCCTTACACCCAAGTCATTTGCAGCTTGATCCCACTTAGATCCCAACTAACGAATCCTTTTTAACAATCCACTTGATACTCTTCTTCATCAAAGGCACATGTACACAATGTTTTTTTTTTTTTTTTTTCCAGGAAAGGCTTATGTACCACCTAAAGTCATTAAAAAATATAAAAACATGAAAATTACACACTTCTGAGTGGATTTTATGGGATAACCACTTTGTAACTCCTTGAATCTTGTGGAAAAATGGTCTCAACTATATTGAAATGGTATAAAAGATACCTAATGGAAGGATAAAGGGAGCACTATTTCTATATTGGAGCTATCATCAAGCCTTAAGCAATAATAGCCATTTGATCCATGAGGTTTTTATGACCACCATCTCCTTGGAAATCATTGTTTCCCACAGTTCCCATCTCCCTTTGGTCTTCCTCTTCTTTTCATGGAGTAGAAAAACGGAGGTGAAATAATATTGAGTGGCTTGGGAATGTAGCAATCTAGGCAGTGGTTATGGGTAGTGCCAAAAACAAAAGTAAGGTAACAATTTTTTTAATTTGTTGTCAATTTTACTAAAAATTGGATATATCTCTTCTTTCCCTCCCCCTAAAAATATGAGTTTTATGCATCTAATTGATCTACTTTCAATATTTAGTAGTGGTTCTAACTTGCCTGACAAGTTTATTTAAGGCAGTTATTTAGCATTTCTTTCATTTTATACCATTTGTTTGAGTAAGGTTCTTGGTTTTATTGTGTGAAGGTTTGTGAATTTGGGAATGAGCAAAGAGGTTTGGAACAAAAGTAATATACCAATCTCATCTCCAATCGTCTGTTAAACTAGGTGATAATTAGTTTGATTCATTTAAAACTATTTTAAAGAAGGATCATCATTTCTCTTTGAAACCCCAATCTATTATGGTCCACCCTAGCCATATGATAGATATAATTTATCTGCAAAACTCATGCATGGTACTCCTCCTCTAACCGTGTTCCACATGTTGTCTCATGCACCCAATTATACTCTCATATTTTCCAATATGGTCACTAATCTCTAGTGCTCCTCCTTAACCTCTGTGTTTGGGTCCACAACCAACCTCCATGAAATATGCTCCTTAACCTAATGTCCTCAAGTCAAGTGTCCAACCTCCAAGGTGCATATCACATGGTCATAAGCTCCCAGAGCCAAGTTCCCTCTTCCAAGTGCTTAACACTCCTCCTAGGTAGGTACCTCCCCTAATAGAGAAACCAAATCCCTCATTGTGTGCACACGATGGGTCAATTTTCATGCTAATTAGGGTAAAAAACTCCTAGGTAAGGGGATTATTCTAAGACTCCAACCAAGGTCTATCTTCCTCCCAGTTTGAGCCATCCATATATCCATGAAGCATCTCCAAGGGACTAGCACTGGGTGAAAACACTCTTCGAGTGACCCCAAAAGATAAACTATTCACCAAATTTCCTTTAATTTCTAGTATCCAAACATTTGGAAACACATGGAGCACTATGAGACATGTAATGTTGAATGTGAGAAATATATCAATAGATAGTTTAGTTGAAAAATAAACTAGATAATTGGTAGTTTGTTCACATAATGATTTATTTGGATTAAGTATAAATACAATTCCAAATTTATTGTTGGCGGGGGAAGGGGGCTTAGGAATCATGGAATATATTAAGAAATAAGTTCTTTCTAATTTTCACTTGGTCTAATTGGATTCCTAAAACAATTATCATTCAATTTTTAAGATCGATTGGCCCCAAAATTGTTGTATTATACCTATTGTTCAATACATGATTAAATTAATTTTTTTCCTTAATTACTTATGTTTTTGAATATATGTTATGAATTTATTATATGACATTGCTTGGGTTGCAATAAGTGGTTTCAGAGCTTAGTTTTTCTTTGGAAAGTAATCGGTATTTTGAATGTTTTTCATTGAGATTATAGAAGGAGAGACTATGAATATAATTTTCACTGAAATAATTATTGAATATCATATGATAGAGAGATGAGGAAAGTGAGTTCCTCTTTGAGGAGGACCAAGAAGACCACAAAGAGGGAGAATAAAAATCCAAATATGATGTTATAGAGTTACTACATACATTTACAATGATATTGGATGCCACAAAATATTCTCAATGAAGAGGAGTGGTGATATAACTATATGGTGAAAGTGAATATGAAAGTAGAATAGGAGGTTCCACAACTAGATATTAAAGCCACACTATCAATAGAGGAAAAATTAATTCAGGAAATTAAGAATTTGGGAGGAAGACTAAGGTTGGACACATATGTATATCTCGAAGCTCGAATCCATAAGAGATAATAAATCGGATTAGAGAAATGGAGAATTTTTTGAATTTAAACAAATTAGATATCCCAATATATTCATATTTGTTTTCATGAAAATGAGAGGACATGCTTCATTTTGGTGAGATAATCTGAAATTGGAAAGACAACAAAATGAATGGGAGAAAAAATAAAAGATTGTATGGGATGGAAGGAAAATTAAAAGGTGATTTTTTCCCTTTTGATTTTTATTTGTAATTTTTGAGGTAGTGAAAAAATTAGACAAAGGGAAATAACTATAGGGAAATAAAGGAATATAGATTTTTTGTATAGGTTTTCATTTAGATTAGGTAAGAATGTAGAAGGTACTAAATATATTGCAAGGTATGTTAATAGGCTTATATTTGCTATATAAGATGAAACTAGTTTGCTGAATGTTCGATATATTGCATAGGCATATCAATTGGATTTGAGGGGTGAAAAAATATATTAAGAAAGAAACATAACAAAAGATGCAAAGGAATAAGAGGAATATGAAGACAATATTTAGGAAGTGTGAAATCAAGTGAAGTAAAGGACACATAGACTAACATAAGTACAAAACATTACAATTTTAGAGAAAGTTACAATTCCAACCAGGGTCAAGGTTATGGTAGATGAAGAGGAGGAATATTTATGTAAATTTGTTTCAAATATGGTGCTCATGGACATAGATAAAGTGATTTCACTAGGAACATGAATAGAAAAAGAAGGCAAGAAACCAAAACCAATGAAACACAAGTTGTAGTATTGATAGTTGAAGATAATGTGTCCTAGGTATAATAGGAGAAATGTGAGAAACTAGTGTTTCAAAGAATGTCACTAAAGCCAACGAAGCAACCTAAAGATAGAGAACCTTCACAATAAAAGAAACTTTTGAAAACCAAGTGTATGATCAGAGGTAAATGCTGCATGGTTTAGAAAAGGGACACCAGGGTACAATGTTTGAACACAGTTTAGTAAATTTTCATATTGTAGATTATGAAGATGAAGTTTTATGTGATATGCCACCCATGGATTCATGTCATATTATGCTAGGATACCTTGGTGGTTTGATTGAAATGGTTCTCATGATGGATTAAGAGAAATACATATTATATCGAGAAAGAGTAAATGAAGTTTAGATTGCTACCAATGAAAGAAGAGAATGGTGAAGGTCATAACAACAAGGTAATGCTTTTTTCTATATTTTTTTTTTTAAGGAAGTTACGAATCAAGATGACAAAATGTTGTTTTGTTTTGTTGTTTTCCCCAAAGATATTCCATGAAAGAGGGGGGATCCCATGAATTTTTCCTTGGAATATGTATAGTTGGGACTTATAAATCATGATTAAATATTACACCAACAAAATGAAGTAAGATGAATAATATTTGTTGGATAAATGGGCACAACAGTAGAATGAACAAGGGATAGCCAAGGAAAAATACAATGAAAGAACACATTTAGACTCACTCAAGAAAATGGAGATGGAAGGAGGGGACATGAGCTAAGTTCGTGACATGGTTGGCAAAGGATCGGATCCTGTCACTAAGAGGGGGGGGTGGTGAATCAGTGACACAATAACTTTATCATTTTCTTTTATTTATGAAAACATAATTTTGACAAAATATTTTATCGTGGAACCCAATTGGGAAAAACCACAAACGCTTTTCTATTAACTGTAATTTTTTTTTCACATGTTACATAGAAGGAAGATATTACTCCTTTTCGATCAACACCAAACTGATCAGGATGCACCCGCACCCTTGTTCACAAACACCAACTGGTAGGAGGCTACGACCCCCTATTTAGTCAGCTACAACTGAAAAGGAAGCGCCAACTCCCTCTGCAGGCACCAACCTGCCCTTGCACCACCCAACCACCCTTATTTTCTGAATCTGGAAATTTTTTTTGTATCAAGTCTTTACTGCATCTTTCTCTACTCCTGTGATTTAATATATCTTTCGATTCGAACTACACAGACACTTTATTCTCACCACTCTTTCTCGTTTATATATTCTTCAAAACGACGTGAGTGTTATACACAGTGTCCCTTTATTTGGACCATCACACCTCTTCATTTAACTTAACCATAATCGCTGTTTTAACATTTTTATTGTGAAGGATTTTTCATAAATTGATCACAATTATGGATCAATTTCGTCCTTTTAACTCGATCCCAAATCTATGAATTTATTTGCAGAAACCGAGTTCTGTAGAGGCGCTTCCTTCAAACCATTACATGTGATCGAGTGATACAAAACCACAAGCTTATCAATTTAGCGACATATTATATCTTTCCTTTTTAATCTCTTATTCCATATGAACAATGGCGGTGACCAGACGCTAGGATAAATGAGTTATTGAGTGCTTATCAAATAAATGGTCACAATTTAATCCCCCGATGAGATGGACGATAGTTGGGACTTCGAGACTTCGTCATTTGAGACTTCGAGATTTCAACGTTTTAAATTTTAGAATAAGATTTCGTCGAACAGATTGGACAGTTCACTTTTGTTTCGCATAACCAGATCAATGGTCATGTTCGATCCTTACACTTATCCTTTCATTGATTAATCCAACGGCTGGGACTTAATAAAGCATTTAGATGGATGGCCACCATTTACTCCGGGACTTCAACTATTCTACTTACACTATCCTTCCACTATAATATGATCAATGGTTGAGAATACACCCGAAATGATCTTCAGATCAAATGACTCATGTCCACTTCGAGACTTAGGGCATCTACTGGTGGTGAAACTCCCAAAGTAAAAATACTAGAGTGACGTAACTTGCTTATGTCACTTGATGAAATGGCATGAGCTGAGTGTCTGTCAGGTGTCACTCTAATTCTTGATTTACATGTACCTGAAATGCCGATTTCAACTTGACACTCGTCATTATCTGATTGTTCCATGTATCCTTGCTTACGTGGTCTATCACATGTCCTTGCTAACGTGGTATGTTGACGTAGATCTCCCGATGTGACACATATTCATCTCTTTGATCTAACGATTAGAATAACATCCGAAGGGTATCTCAGATCGACGACTGAGAGTGACCTCAAAATTTTGGCTTTCAAGACTTAGGGTATTTCGATATCTCAATTTCAAAAATCTTTCGAAGTGAGATTCCCGAAGAATAAACTCCTCAAATATTTAGACCCGAAGTGAATTATGTTTGTTTGATCAAGATCTTAGATCAACGACTCGATCTGTCTGCGATGTTGCTTTGTCTTGGTTTATGTCTAACATCCCTCCATCTTTGCTGTTGATACTGAGAGGGGGGTGAATCAGTATCAAGTACAATTTAAAAACCTTTTTCAACTTATACTTAAACCATTCAATTATATTCAATGATCAATGAATAATAGTATAAGAGTTACACCAATACACCACAATACACCATGCACAATATATTAGAAATAATCAATAGTTTTTTTTCAAGGGAAGTAATGACTTCCAAAGGTAGCTACAGCTTCCAAATGTAAAGGGAGGGATAAACCTCCAAGAGGAAGATAAAATCCTCCAATATC
>JZKD02S1646726.1:57360-72487 GCA_000966675.3 Picea glauca | reverse complement strand
GTGTTGTATATGCATGTGCATTTTCCTTCATGTCCAAATACCTTTATCAATCTTGCGGTCCAAAACCCATGACTAGGGTTGACATCAATGACAACAATCAATCTTCCAACATTTGCTTATCCTATCCTTCCACTTAAAGTGATCCAATGACTGACAGATATTCAGATAATCAAATTCTCAATCATTTTCCCCCTCTTATCCTATCCTTCCATTTAAGGTGATCCAATGGTCATGAAGACTCTCGAAGCAGATTAACAATCAAGGATGATTTCAGAACCACAACTTGCGAGTGATTTAGCTCATCACCCAAACTCCGCAATTTGAAGTTGTGAGTTGTTGGTGAGTCAACCACAATCATCGACATTTGAAGCTATAAGATTTGATAGTCCTAACTGATTTTGGTATTGGAAATAACACGATATTTAATTCTCCTTTCGATCTCCACAATCTATTCCTTTCATTAATATGATGATTGTGCATCCGATGGTCACGATTTAATCCGACTTAATATGATCGTTTGTTGGATCAACCACAATTGTCGATATTTGGGTTTATGAGATTTGACGATTTATACAGATTGCAGGATTATAACTAGCGAGTCGTTTAATTCTTCTTTCGCTCTCCGCAATTCATCGCACCATCTCTTCTGACCTTTGATCTTTATTCGCTAACCCTCTTGACTTTTTATCTCTGCACATCATCCAACTGTTTGACATCAACCATAATACTGTTGATATCAATGAAAATTCGTCATACCAACTTATCATCACATCAATGACATCGTCTGTTGACATCAATGACAATACATCAATGACACTATGTCCAACAATCTCCCCCTTTGTCATTGATGGCAACAAACCAACTTTATACACAGTATCCCCCTGTGATGATGCTTCTCTCTATTGAAATTATTCTCCCCCTTTGACATCAATGGAAAATGGTTGCTTCCCCTATGTTAAAGATTTGTCTGTCTATATACTTCTGATCAAAATCTGAACACGGGTAACTTATCCTGCAATCATACTTTTCTTGTCATAACTGAATGACTCCTTCCAATTTTGATTGCTGTCTCTCCCTGATTTGGTGCCAATTGATGCATTATTTTCTTGATATATTTAGGTTGGAAGAGGGATTACTCCCAATTTATGCCTGATATATTCAAATACATCTCTGCTTAAGGGTTTTGTGAAAATATTTGCCACCTGTTCTTGTGTCGGGACATATTCCAATTTAATGTTCTTATTTTCAGCCTAATCTCTTAGATAGTGGTATTTTATGGGAATATGTTTTGATTTGGAGTGCTGGACATGATTCATAGAGAGACTTATAGTGCTTGTATTATCACAGTGGGTAATAGTAGGTTCTTCAAATACTATTTTGATATCTTGTAAGGTTTGTTTCATCCATTCCACTTGTGTGCAAGATTATGATGCTGCAATATACTCAACTTCAGTGCTAGATAGAGAAATTGAGGACTGTTTCTTGATTATCCAAGCTACCAATGATTCTCCCAAAAATAATGCTCCTCCACTTGTACTTTTTCTGCCATCTACACTACCTACCCAATCAACATCTGAATAGGATTTTAATGTGAATGAATCCTTGCTAGGGTATCACAAACAAAGATCTATAGTTCCTTTCAAATACCTAAAGATTCTTTTTAAAACTTGAACATGGCTCTCCTTTGGTGTTTCTTGGAATCTAGCCACCATCCCAACATCTTTCTTGACATCAGGTCTGGAAGCTGTTACATAGAGTAAACTCCCAATATTTGATCTGTAGTGTTTTGGATCTATAGCTTTGGACTAATCTTCCTTGCTTAGTTTGCATCCAACTGTCATAGGTGTACTAACAAGTTTGCAATATTCTAACTGGAATCTCTTAAGCATATCTTTAACATACTTAGACTGATGGATAAAGACTCCTCTTTTGGAATGTATTATTTATAATCCAAGAAAGAAATTCAGTTCTCCAAGTAAAGACATTTCAAATTCTTGCTGCATCATCCTAGCAAAGTCATTACTCATTTTTCATCATCATTGCCAAATATAATATCATCAACATATACTTCCACAATCATCATGTTATTACCATCAATTTTACAATAAATATTGATGTCTTCTGGTCCCCTTTTGAGGCCTTGTTTTTGTAAGTAAGAATCTAGCCTTGCATACCAAGCTCTAGGTTCCTTTTTTAGCCCATAGAGTGTTTTCTTTAGTTTACAAACATAGTCTCCTTTGTTAGTTAATTGAAACCATTATGGTTTCTCAATATAGACTTATTCTTCTAATTTTCCATTGAGAAATGTTGACTTGACATCCATTTGGTATACTTTAAATTTTTTGTAGCTGGAGAAGGCTAGGAACATCCTAATTGCCTCTAATCTGGCCACAGGTGCAAAGGTTTCTTCATAGTATACTCGTTCAACTTGAGAACATCCTTTACATACCATTCTGGCTTTGTTCCTGATTACTTGCCCATTCTCATTCATTTTGTTTTTATACACCCATTTAGTTCCAATGACATTTTTGTTTTTTGGTCTTGGAACTAGTTCCCAAGTTTGATTTTTTTCAATCTGGTCCAATTCTTCATTCATAACATTGACCCAATTCTCATATTTACATGCCTGTTTGATTGATATGGGCTCAATATGTGACAAAAGTGCTATTTCTGTTTGATACAACAATTTTCTTCTTTTTTGCACTCCATCACTCTTATTTCCATTAATCAGTTCTTCAGGATGATTCTTTTGAGTCATTCGAGAGAGTGTCTTTGTGTCTCTTCTTGGGGATTCTTCTCTTATCTACTCTTATTGAATATCCTCTTCATATTCACTAGTATCCATATCATCCTCTTCCCTTTCTTCTTTATCCTCTTCTACTTCTTCTACTTGTGTACCAACTGACTCATCATCATCTTCATCTTCANTTTGAGTTGACTTGGATTTTTTCTTGAGAATAACCTATTCCATTTTTATTACCTAAATCCCTTTGTGTGGTAATAATATTATCCAATATTTTAGAGCTATTCTCATATCTTGTTTCAATGAGTTTTGTATCAAGTTCTTTTCTTAGGTGAACTATTTATGCCTCCATTCTTTCACATGTTATTTGTTTTTCTTTAAGAGACTTTTCTAGACTTTCTTCTATCGTATTTGCTTCTAGGATTTGGTTTTTCAGGTTGCTCATGAGTTTCTCCATCTCCCCTTCTTTCTGTTCATGTTTTTCCTTTTGTTCAACTACACAACTTTTCAGCTGTCTATATCTGGTTTTGTATTTTCTTAATTCATCCAAGGCGCTAAGAAGTTCTTCTTCGATATTAAATTCTGCTTCATATTCTGACTCTTTATCATCTTTAATGTCTTCTATATCATTAAACTCTTCAATACCTAGAAAAAGGACTTCATCATCATCACTGTCACTACACTCCGATGAACTGTTGTTTTCTTCTTTTGAGTAAAAGTTCTTTTTCCCTTTGTAAAATTTTTTCTTGTAGTTGGGTTTTTCCTTTTTATTGTACTATTTGGTTTTGTTTTATTCATCTTCAGGGTCCTCCTTGGGATAGGGACACTTGGTTGCAAAATGGAAAACCTTTCCATAGTTAAAACATTTGAAAGGAAGCTTGCCTTTGTACTTCCCTGATCCTTTCTGAAGTTTTTTAATGAAATTTGATTCTTCCACATCAGATTCTTCATCATGGCTGGATTGTATTTTCTACTTCTGGTTCTTTGTTTTCTTGAGTACCTTGAAGGCTGCCTCTCCTTGTGAGAGATTCTCATGACCTAATATTAACTCATAGGCTGTGAGGATTCCATACAATTCATCCATGATGAGTTTATCTTGATTTTCTCGATCTTCAAGAGTGAACACTTTAGGATTGTATAGAATAGGTAGTGTTCTTAGAATTTTTTCAACTAGCTCATTGTTTGATACTTCTACTCCTAATCCTATGATTGAATTAATAATATTATCAACTCTTTCGAAGTACTCAGAGATATTTTCCTCATCTTTCACTTTTAGGCCTTCATATTGTACTTTGAGAGTTTGGAGTTTGGCCCTATTAACCTTGGTATCTCCTACATATATAGTTTCCAATTTATCCCAGAGTTGTTTTGCATTATTACAGTTTAGTACCTTAGCAAGGATTTTCTTACTCAGTCTAGCTTGTAGTGTGTTTAAGGCTTTTTCATGTTCCCAATTTTTTTTCCTGTCTTCTGCTTCTATGGGCGTGGCTTTTGGAACATCATATCCCTTTTCAACTAATGTCCATACTTCTAGTCTAATGGACATTAGATAGATTTTCATTCTAACACTCTAGAATACATAGTCTTCACCATTAAATAGGGGGATTTTTGATGACATCTTCAACTGCTGATCCATTCTGATGTGTATTCCTCTTCAAGTGATTTAAAACTTTTGTGAAGAGACCCCCTCTGATACCAATTGAAGGATTAGATCCTATCACTGAGAGTGGGAGGGTGAATAAGTGACACAATAATTTTATCATTTTCTTTTATTTATGCAAACAAAATTTTGACACAAAATTTTATCGTGGAACCCAATTGGGAAAAACCACAAACACTTTTCTATTAACTGCAAAATTTGTTTTACATGTTACATAGAAGGAAGATATTCTTCCTTTTCGATCAACATCAACTGATCAGGATGCACCCACACCCTTGCTCACCAACACCAACTGGTAGGAGGATATAACGCCGTGTTTAGTTAGCTACAAATAACAAGGAATCACCAACTCCCTCTGCAGGCACCAACCTGCCCTTGCACCACCCAACCACCCTTATTTTCTGAATCTGGAAAAAACTTTTGTATCAAGTCTTTAGTACATATTTCTCTGCTCCTATGATTTGATATATCTTCTGATTCAAACTACATAGACACTTTCTTCTCACCACTCTTTCTCGTTTATATATTCTTCAAAACAGCATGAGTGTTATCCACTGTGTCCCTTTATTTGGACCATCACACCTCTTCATTTAACTTAACCATAATCATTGTTTTAACATTTTTATCGTGAAGTATTTTTCATAAATTGATCACAGTTATGGATCAATTTCGTCCTTTTAACTCGATCTCGAATCTATGCATTTATTTGCAGAAACCGAGTTCTGTAGAGGTGCTTCCTTCAAACCATTACATGTCAATGAGTGATACAAAACCACAGGCTTATGAATTTAGCAACGTATTATATCCTGCCTTTTTAATCTCTTATTCCATATGACCAATGACGGTGACCGGATGCTAGGCTAAATGAGTGCTTGAGCGCTTATCAAATCAATGGTCATGATTTAATCCCCTAATGATATGGACAATAGTCGGGACTTCGTCATTCGGGACTTTGGGATTTCAACTTTTGAAAATTTTGAATAAGATTTCGTCGAACAGATCAGACGATTCACTTTTATTTCGCATAACCAAATCAATGGTCATGTTCGATCCTTACACTTGTCCTTTCATTTCTTAATCAAACGACTGGGACTTAATCAAGCATTTATATGGATGGCCACCATTTACTCCAGGACTTCGGCTATTCTACTTACACTATCCTTCCATTGTAATATGATCAATGGTTAAGAATACACCCGAAATGATCTTCAGATCGTATGACTTGTGTCCACTTTAGGACTTTGAAATTTGGGACTTCGAGACTTAGGGAATCTGCTGGTGGTGAAACTCCCAAAGTAAAACTCCTGTAGTGACGTAACTTGCTTATGTCACTTGATGATGTGGCATGAGCCGATTATCTATCACGTGTCACTCTGATTCTTGATTTGCACATAATTGAAATGCCGATTTCAACTTGACACTTGTCATTATCTGACTGTGCCACATGTCCTTGCTTACGTGGTCTTTCACATGTCCTTGCTGACATGGTCTGCTGACGTAGATATCTCGATGTGACACATATTCATCTCCTTGATATAATGATTAGAATAGCATCTGAAGGGTATCTCAGATCGACAACTGAGAGTGACTTCAAAATTTTGGCTTTCAGGACTTCGGGTATTTTGATATCTTGATTTCAAAAATATTCTGAAGTGATATTCCCGAAGCGTAACCTCTTCACATATTTAGACCTGAAGTGAATTATGTTCGTTTGATCAAGATCTTATATCGACGGCTCGATCCGTCTGCGATGCTTCTTTGCCTTGGTTTAAGTCTAACATCCCTCCATATTTTCTTATCCTATCCTTCCACTTAAAGTGATCCGATGACTGATGGATATTCGGATAATCGAATTCTCAATCGTTTTTCCTCGCTTATCCTATCCTTCCATTTAAGGTGATCCAATGGTCATGAAGACTCCTAAAGAAGATCAACGATCAAGGATGATTTCAGAACTACAACTTGCGAGTGATTTAACTCGTCACCCAAACTCCGCAATTTGAAGTTGCACGTTGTTGGTGAGTCAACCACAATCATTGATCTTCGAATCTATAAGATCTGACGGTCATAACTGATTGCGAGATTGGAAATAGCACGATATTTAAATTTCCTTTCGATCTCCGCAATATATTCCTGTCGTTGATCTGGCGATTGCGCATCCAACGATCACGATTTAATCTAATCGTTTGTTGGATCAACCACAATCATCGATATTTCAGTTTATGAGATCTGACAATCTAGATCGATTGCAGGATTATAACTAGTGAGTCGTTTAATTCTTCTTTCACTCTCTGCAATTCATCGCACCATCTCTTCTGAGATTTGATCTTTATTCACTAACACTCCTAAGATTTTATCTCTGCACATCGTCCAACTATTTGACATCAACCATAATACTGTTGATATCAATGAAAATTCGTTATACAAACTTATCATCACATCAATGAGATCGCTTGTTTACATCAATGACAATATGTCCAACAATTGGGTGACAATCAAAGGAGCAAACAAAGAAACAAAGGAGTGACTCAACCAACTCTTGCATCATTTCTAGGTTTGGTAATATAAACATTGACCCTCTTGACAACAAATTGCTGATGTTAGATCGAATGTATGTTCATTTGAGGCTTCTAGGAAAAATAAAGGAAAAAATGGCTTGATTGTATGAGGGAGTCCGTAAACAACAAAGTATGGTTTAAGTTATAGTTTATCATGAAGGAAAGAAGGTAAATATAAACAAAAAAATGATCTGTAAATTATCATGGATATTCCACTAGACAATTTGTCAAAACAAATCTAATAAAATACTAAAATAATTATTGTGAAGGTTAATTTCCTTTAGATATCAGATTCTTTAAGTACTGGTTTTCTGCTTAAAATGTATGAAATATATGAAATGTGAAAAATAGAGAAAACAAATAAATACTCACACACCATCCAAAAATAAACACAAGATATGACCTAGGAAACTAAATACAGAAGAAAACCTAGATAGAAGGTTAGGCCCCTCTGCTCTCTTTTCTTCAAATGCAAGTACTAAGAAAACAACACTCTCTGTGGAGTTTCCTTTGACATTGTGGCCGATATGGCTGCTACATAGTCTCTCATCCTCTATTATTCTATCAAAATACCACTCCTAGGTTCTCTTCTAAACTATGGAACAAATACAATGCTAAATAATAAAACCCCTTCTCCTTCTAGCGGAGAGCCATTATTTAAAATCGCTTGATAACCATCTAGGCGTAGGCTTTTGACTTCCTTAACCCTCAATTTTGATAAGGGTTTTCACCTTCTAGAATATTTTTAAATGTACATAAGTGGATATCCCGATATGCATGAGTAATGGAGACTAACTTGGCATCCACTTGTACCATGGTTGTCAACACGGTGTGTCAACTTACGGGAGCCATAACTTTTGCATACGAGTTTCGTTTGACGTGCTTTTTGCACTGTTGGAAAGGTCTTGATGTGTAGAATAGAGGTAAGGGGTTTGAGATAAATCTAAGAAATTTTTAATTTCCAAAAATTCCGTTTTATGACTCAAAATGGATTTGGAAGGTTTCAAACCCCAATTTCCCAAAATGGGACCTACCATTAAAATGACCTCACAAGTTGATTCCTCCATTTTTTCACTCTAAAAGCATAGAGATAGCTGAAAAATAATATAATGATCCAATATAGATCATACCTCCCCATTTAGGGAGGTTTTTTTCCCCAAAAGATTTATTGACTGAAGCTATAACCAAAATCTGTCTCCCACTTTGAATGAATTCTTGGTTTGGTGTTAATCATGTATGACCTTGTATTTTTCCTTTGACTTCTTCAACATCTCTTGTACTTGTAGATGGATTTTCCTAATATTATCAACATATTTTTCTACTCTCAATGCATCTCTAGTGATGTCATCCCATCCTCCATAAACAAAATCCAAGGGTGAAGGTGGAAAATATCCAAAGCAAGTTTCAAAAGGTGACTTATCAATATAAGTGTGAACTTCTCTACTATAAGAGTGTTGTATGTAGATCATATTTTCATCCCAGGTATTCAGATTCTTTTGATTTCAGACCCTCAAAATATGCACCAAATTCATGTTGAATACTTCTATCTACCCATCTTTCCATGGATGGAATTCTATAGATAACTTTAACTTAGTTTCCATCTTCTCCCACAAAGTAGTCCAAAATGTATTAAGAAATTTGGTATCCCTTTCTGAGATGATGCTCCTTGGTATCCCAAAGTGCATCCAGACTTGTTCAAAGAACATTTTTTCTACCTCAAGTCCTTTGATAGCATTTTTACAAGGCATCATAATGCACATCTTGTTGAACCTATTAACTACCACAAATAGATAGTCATGCCCCTCCATGTTTGTTTGTAAACCTCCCACAAAATCGATGGAACTTCTTTCCCAAGATCGATTAAGTATAGGTAAGGGATGGTATAGACCTTGCTTCTTTTTATTGGGCTTTCTAGTACAACAAAGTATACATCCTCTAATGTATTGTGCTACATATTATTTCATCCTCATCCAATACACATACCTATATAAGTTAGAAACTATCTTCCCAACACCAAAATGTCTTGTAACCTTGGAGGTGTGAGCCTCTTTGATAAGAAACACTAATTCATCTTTAGGGCACAAATTGTCAATCTTGTAGAGTAATACATTCTAGAAATGATAGTCAACCTTGTTTTCACCTTATTTTATATGAATTTGGCCCTGTAGATGTTGAAAAACCTCCTTGAAGTCCTCATATTCTTTGTATGCATCATGGGTAAAAGGCTCCATGTGCATCAAAGTTCCCAAATATGTAATCTTGGATGTGGGTGGACTTAAAATCATGTCTTCCAAATTGTTTATGTTTCCCTTCTTATACTTTATGACTAGATGAAATTGTTGTAAAACTCCATCCACTTGTAATGTCTTGCTTGCTATAGATTACTTTGGGCCTGCAAATACTACAACGTCTGGTGATTTGTGTGGATGATGGTATCCTTTCCCATCATATAGTGTTTCCACTTCTTGAAAATTTGAACCATGGTATAGAGTTTCTTGTCATAGGTAGGGTAGTTGAGAACTGCCCCATGAAATATTTCAAAATGATAACATACATGCCTTCCTCCTTGCTTAAAACTGCTCCCATGGCATACACACTTGTATATGTCTCCACTTCAAAAGGATTTTACAAGTATTGTAATGCGAGAACTAGTGCTTCACTGATATTTCTTTTTAGATAATTGAAATACTTTTGTTGATTTTTCACTCACTAGAAACTCTTATCACTTGCTTTTATGGTGTGGAGTGGTGGAACTGCTACTGAAAATGAAGCTACAAACATATGCAAGTATTGTGCTTCCCTAGAAAAAATCCTAACTTCAGTGAAATTTGTAGGAACTAGCCATTTCATGATGGCCTCCATATTTGGAGGATCTATCTTGATCTCCCCTCCAACAATCATATACCCCAAATACACCAAATATTGCAGAGAAAAATCACATTTCTTGAGGTTAGCCAACAACTGGTGCTTCTTCAAAGTCTCTAACACCTGCATGAGATTAGATATGTGCTCCTCCAAAGTAGCATTATAAACCAGTATATCATCCAAATATATTATAACAAATGAATCTAGGTATTTGCATAATACACCATTCATTAGTCTAATAATTATAGTTGGTGCATTACATAAACCAATTGGCATGACCAACCATACACACAAACCTTTCCTTGTCTTGAAGTCAGTGTTCCATGTGTCTTTTTCCTTGACGTGTACTTAGTGGTATCCTGATTTGAGATCCAAATTGGTGAAATATCTTGTGTGCCCCAAATGATCTAATAGATCATTTATCCTAGGAAGAGGGTATTGATTTCTGAGTGTAATCTTGTTCAATGCTTTGTAGTCGATACACATTTGCTAAGTCCCATCCTTCTTTGGTACAATTATGATAAGTGAACCACAAGGTGATTTTCTTAGTCGAATCATACCTTTCTCTAACAACCGTTGCAACAAATTTGTTACTACATTTTCTTCTAGAACATATTGTCTATACAACCCAATATTCAACAATGGGGATTTTGACAATAACTATATTTCGTGCTCCACTTCCCTCTTAGGTGGTATCCTTTTAGGATTCTAGAACACTCCTCTGTATGCTTCTAGAAACTCCTACAAATGATGTTTTTTTTTTTATCTTTAGTACGATTCTCTATAGTTTCATTTACTCTTATCAACTCATCCTTAATCTGATTTTCTCTTAAGAAAAGTAAAACATATTTCTTATTGGAAGTAATCAACTTCTTGGCTTGGTTGTAACTTATCGATGATATATTTGACTTTACTTTGTGTCTGTTGATGATGTAGGACTTCCCATCCTTGATTAGTCAGTATTATTTGGTTGTCTGCATGAAAATTACATCCCTCATATACATGTGGGGGCTTCCAAACACTACTCAACATACATCAAGGGGTACTACATCCAATTCCTCTTCATCAATAAAATAAACACTTACAACAAATTTGTTCTTACACTGTTTTGTTACCTTGATCTCTACATCCTTGTTTACCCATCCCAATGGATATGGAATAGGGCTATCATGAACCTGAAATCCAAGCTTGTTGACTAGATTCGCCGCTATGATATTAGCTTGTGAACTATAGCCAAATAAGGTGTCTATCTTGGTGTTCTTGACTTAGATCTTGATGTGGAAAATTTTGGTCAACTCCTTCTCTTCCTGGTGGTGAAGTCTACTCAGATTCACCTCTTTCTGCACTGATGTGTAGACAATATTCTCATCCACATCGAATTTTTTTCAACTTGATTGCTCAAACCTGTGGCTAGAATATTATTTTTCTTTGCATCCTTCTTGCAGTTCATTGGGTTCAAATCTAGATGTAGTTTCCAACACTTTTCCTTAGCATGCCCATAAATATTCCAATGGTTATGTTGGTTGATAGGATCCTTGCACTGATGTGTAGTTGCTACCATCTTCTTATCCTTTCCCCCTTTCCACTTCTTCTTCTCCTCTTTGGAATCTTCCTGGTGCTCTCTCTGTTAGAACCGTGTTGGCAACCATTTTCATTCTTATCTTTTCCTTATAAGCTACCTACACAAGGGTTTTGAACCCTCAATACTCGTCGCAATTCTTTAAATAAAACGACACTATTATCTTTGCTTTCACATATATGCTTCTCGTTTTCATTTTTACGACTACAAGCATGAAAACCTACAGTTGGAAGTCATGTTGATTGTGTTAGAATGATCTTTTGAAGTATTATGAATCCTTTTGTTCATATGGTCATAATTTCTTTTACCTCCAACTCACTAATGGTCATACATTTATCAAAACACCAAACCTTTATTCACTTTGCATTTTTGTTGATATGGTTTCAATTTATAAATTCATGATGCAATGATTTTTGGTGTCTTTGATTAAACCCATGGTGCAATGGTCGATGTAGTGGTTTCTTTGAATCATACAAACACTATTGTTGATTTAACATATTGATTAATTGTTGGTTATGAACACTATGGTTTTCAAGTGGTTATTTGATATTTCATTTGGTCAAAATCTTTTGGTTATGAATGTTATGGCTTTCGATGAGTATGTGAATAATCCATTTGATATTTGGTGTACAAAGTTTTGGATTGTGATGTGAATTATTTGAATTACGAAGGCGCCGTCGATTGTACATGTCAAAATGAATGTTTTGCATGGTTTCAATTCATTCCACCACCGTCACACGCATAGGCATTAATGTCTGCCTTGCATCTCGGGATACCTTTGCTTGTTTTGAGAAAACTGTGGGAATTGTTCCTGTGTCTACCCTGTCAAAACCCCTCACCGTTTACCCTACTGACTGTGTGCTCTCTCCTATGGCCCCTGTAGTGTGCATAGAAACCAATGGAATCCAAATGTTGCTGTTATTTGATAACACTCATGAGGACCTGGAGAGTAATGGATGGTTAGTTTTCATTCAAAAATTCGAGCGTTTTAACCTCGCATTGGCTCAATAGTTTTCCCTCACATTCGATGGATGTAGGGCCAAAGTTGGGGACATCCAACTCAAATTGAACGAAGAATTCCTCAGCTCAGCCACTGGTTTTCCAGCCAAGGGTCAGAAATGGTTTAAGAATTCGAAGGTGGAGGAAGTGCCATGGCCGCTCCTGTTTACCTCGAGGAAAATTATCAGTTGTGACAAAGGTATGCCGGTCACAACCCTTAAGTCTCGATGGCATGATTTGTTGGCCATTGTTAAGAAATTTGTTACTTGTGAAGGTAGATATGGTTTAGTGTTTCTTTACCATCTCTGGCTGCTTATGAATTTCATAGATTTCCCTTTGAACATGCCTCATTACCTCCTTTGTAGTCTGTATAAAATGGCTAAATGATTTAAGAGGGAGAAGGCTGACTCCAGCCTCTTCCATCACTACTTGATTAAAATCGTTATTGTTCATCATTTGAGGTTGAGTGGTGACTGTTGGGAAGCTTTCCTGTTGAGGAATGACTTTGCTACTCTTGAATGTAGTCAAGTGGAAAAGACCGTGGTCACTGAGACCCTTGTCGGGCCTATCGTGCCCCCTCCTACCCTCCTACCCACTGTTGAACCCTCAACCTATCCCAACGATGACCTACTCGACACCCTACCTGACCCATGTTCGAAAGACAATGCTAAGCCTGTTAAGAGGCCTGTAAGAAAAAAGGGCAAAGGTAATACCGATGTCAATAGCAAAGGTAAGAAGGCTGCACGCTGGGTATCTAGGTGTGCTCGTAATAATCCCAAACAAAACACAGACCAGAAGCCTATTGTTTTGAGTGAAGATTTATATTTTGAGATTGAGCGATTTTTGACCGAGGAGTACCTATACTCACACGACCTCTGTTCTGTTGAACCCTATGACTACGTATCCAATCTCCCGCCGTGCCTTAAAGATGACCCCAACTTCCCCAGGATTAAGTTTGACAGTGGAACCCCTGGTAATTTAAAAGATCCCTCACCTGTAGTGACTCGGCCCAATCAACCACAGTGCATTGAATGATACTCTTGGCTTAAACGATACTACACAGATGTCTCGCTGTTGCAATCCTAAATCAAGTCCTTGGAGGATCGGGTGACTGTGTTGTCTAAGGAAAATGATAGACTGCAAGCTAACGATAAGAGGCAAAAGACCACAGGCTCTATCGTGTTAAAAAATGTTGAGGCAACCACTGCCATTGTTAATTCAAAGATAGCCTGACCGAATCGTATCCCTACAACCAAGGTACACACGAATTCTAATGGGAATTGGATCGATGATGGCAGTTTTAGAACATGATTTTTTGTTACACAGTTTTGGGATTAGGCTGTTAGTCTTAGGCAGAAATAGGAATCTGGGAGATTGTTCCCATATTTTTTGCAAATAGTTTTGATATTTTCCACAAGGATTGTTTTATCCTGTGGCCTTTATATACTTATTATTTTTTGTAAACAATCCATCATTGTTGGGAGAACAGAGACTATGGGTTGATGATTATACAGACTCGAATGGAAGTGGATTTGTTGTACGGCTTTAACTTCAATTTATCTTACTTTTGTTCAAGCTTCTGTGCATTTTAATTTGTAATCAAATTATTGACTACTTTAGATATCAAGATTTGTTACATGTTGATGCGATATGATTTAATGCATTGTCCATATTTGATGTATCTCATTTTACTTATAGCAATTACCCTGTTTTAATTTAATGAACATAAGGTTAATCTTCTTTGTTAAATGAGAAGTTATGTACAAATCATTCGCACTGGGATTTATCTAAATGTGATGATCTATAAACTATAAAATTTCTGTTGCTATATCTCTCATTTGTTCTGTCATTCGTATTCAAGAGTGTTGCTACTTCCTGTTTACGAGAAGCTTTTGGAAAATATGGTGCGGGTTTCCCCCATCAAAAAGCTAAATCGAGTACTGTGCGCAGGGCAGATAGGAAGCGCTACTTCAGGTCAGTTTGTTATTTACAATTTAATAGTTAATAAATTTGAGAATTCTCTGTAGTTTTGATAAGATATACAGTAAAAGTTATTACTTTTATTTCTTAGCTTAGATAACTTTGATTTTATTTCTTTCTCATAAAAATTATAAAAATAAAAAATAATAGCTTCGCTGTCATAAGACAATTCACAAATGATTTTGCAAATTTCGATCAAAATTTGTATCTTGTAAATGTTGTATATATAATCAAGATTTAATTGTATTGATAAATGAACATTTAATAAGTAGAATTATTGTTTTATAATATTAGTTAGTAAACTGTTTATATATTTTAGATTTGTATATAGTTTGCAGTAGTTGTTTTTCATTTAGATTAGTTTCTTTAGCTTAGTTTTTTCACTTTTCTAGGACTTAGATCGCTAACAGAGCCGCTAAACCCGTCGGAGTGGATTAATCCAAATGGATTGGGTTATTTAGACAACCCCGAACCAGATCCACCCCTCTAGTTGACGAGCGATCAATTTTGCCCGTCAAAAAATGGCACTAGAAGGAGGGCCGACTGACAAGCTGGCCTTGTAGGAGCCTTTATTTTAAATATATTCAATTCCCCCATGGCTCCCCAAATCACTGTGTTCGAACATGCGTTCAACTTCTCATTACCCAATGTTCCCAACGAGACAGTCTCTCGCTTGTCCAAACTCACCTTTGATGGTGGAGGCAATATATCTGCTAAAGACCACCTTAACAAATTTTGGTGCA
>JZKD02S1646726.1:37663-56294 GCA_000966675.3 Picea glauca | reverse complement strand
AATTTGTAGATGAGTTTCTAGATGCTTTTGAAATTTATGATTTCGATCAATTATGTGAAGAATTTCATACTTCGCTAATCAATGGTGATTCATCTTCAGAAGACTTTTTGACAAGTGTCTATCATATCCTCTGTAAATTTAATCTCGATGACATGTTATTTGCATTAAGTCTCTTGTGTAATACTTGCATCCCTTCCATCCAGTCATATTCAAGAAAGAACAAATAACTAATTGCAAATCCTATCACTCAACTACAAGAACAATTCTCTTCACAAGAAGAGAAGGATCCTTCCGACAATGTTGAAAAAGCTAGGGAGGTAGAATCTATTGACTAGGTTCTTATTGACAACCAAATTGGTTTTTCCTCTGAATCATTGTATTTTCAGTCTTCGACCAGTATGGAAGAAGATTCATTTCTGGATCAAGGTGAATATCCTCATTCTTCTAACTCATGCTCTAATCAACATTTAAAATCAGTCATTGAAGAATACTTAAGCGATGAAAATCATCTTGAATGTTCTAGTACTCCTATGAAACTGATTAGAGAAGAAGATATGCAACTAGAAGAAGAAACCTTAAACCTTCATCCTCAAAATGCACTTTGTTCACAGGAAAGACTAGATGTTTGTCACATAAATTTTGAATTATCTATCACACAAAAGGAAAATCCAGATGATCATTCATGTTGAGGTATTTGTCACCAAAACAGAGTAAGGGTTTTAGAGAAGGTGAAGATAAATCTTTTGAGAATACCATTGTTAATTCAAGATATTCTTTTCATGTGCTTATGTATGATTCCTTTTATTCTTTATATCCTGATCTCTTCCTAGACTCTATTGGACTTGACACCTTACCTACAACATCCTACTCTTTTCCACCACAATCATATCCTTTCGATATGCTAAATTTTGGTGAAATCAATTCCAAACCTAACATTGATAAACTTGGATTTGATGCTTGTTCACTTTCATCACTCACATGGGAAAAGGACATGTTGCGAGATGATTTTACACAGTTTATTGTTGAAAAAGACAATGCATTATATTTTATGGAGATCAAACGTTCTACATTTCATATTCGTTCTTTAATTATCTCGAATCTTAATGTTTATACTTCACATTTTGAAATGATCAATCTCATCGAAGGAAACATTCAAACCAATGATCCAATTGATTGCACGAATCCTCCCATGATGAGTTTCCCATTGATATATTCGTTTCATCAAAATCATGCTTTGCATCCCCATTGTTGTGACATGATCTTAGGATGGCTTGAATATTCATATATAAAAAAAATTCATAATAAAGACAAAGTTGTGCTTGCTTTCTTTTTACCTAAGTATCTTGGAAATAGGTGTGACATATTTCTTTAGATCCTCCGTGTGAAGAAATTAATGAACACTTAGAGAACTGTCAGGAGGATGGGGAATTTCAGCCTTGGCTGATGGTTATTCTATTTCCTCGTAATCCTGACAAGTTTTTCAAACCTACTTACACTCGCCCATGCCATTATGACCCTTATCACGACAAGATTGCACAATGGCTGGAGGATTCATACATAAAGAATATTCCAGGGAATGGTAAGATCATGCTTACTTTGTGTTTAGATGATGATTATGAAGGTAAGTGTGATATGTTTCTGTCATTTGTTGATATATTACCATTGTTATTAGTAATGCTTGATCGTGTTTCCATTGCAGGATTAGAGTTACTCCGATGGCTACATTGGAAGCATGACTTCACGTAGTATCCTGATTTGTTTAATAGTTAGGGTAGGTTTAGGAATAGGTTTTTCTTTAAGTTTTATTTCTCACTATTTCTCTTTGTCATAATGTAGTCATGAACGCAAGTGGGCGCACCACGAAAACCATAATACGACTGTTATCAAGGAAGTTCGCTTGATCTTTTTCTCTTTGCTTTTAGTTGAATATTTATTTTCAAAAAACACAGTATCATCATGAAAATCTTAAATGGAAAGTAAAGAGATAAATAAATCTGAATCAACCCTGACCCGAGGTACCATGAGTAAGACTTCTTTCCCATCAAACAAGATTTTCCTACTTTCTTTCAGTCTCCCAAGGGATTTGTTGCATGAGGTTTTCAGATGCACGTTCTGTACATATTTTTTTTGTTTGGATTTCTTTGCTTTCAAATCTTTCTTCATTGGTGTGTTTTGATTTGTCCCTTATGCTTATCAGTTTTTGTTGTTGAAATACACACACCTGCATTATGAACTGTTCATACAAAGAAAACAGAAAATATTTTCTTCTAAAATGACTGCTGAAAGTTTGTCTAAACATCAATTGTGATATGCTTCTGAAATTTACAGCCATGTTAAGGAAAGCCTGTTGTTTGAAATAAGTTTATTGGTTTCAATCTGTAATTGAAGCTTGTCATGATCATCCATTTTCTTCTTACACTGTCCCTGTTCCTTAAGGGAATAGCTCAGAAGATGT
The DNA here is from genome assembly GCA_000966675.3 of Picea glauca. Classification (NCBI taxonomy): domain Eukaryota; kingdom Viridiplantae; phylum Streptophyta; class Pinopsida; order Pinales; family Pinaceae; genus Picea; species Picea glauca. The sequence goes on along the minus strand of JZKD02S1646726.1, from coordinate 53,839 downwards.
CTCCCTACCTCCGAAGGTTGGTTTATTAACAAACTATCTCTAGATCTTAATGAAGGGCAGTTTAATTTTTATTTTTTATTTTTTTAAAGGTATGCAATTTATTAAAATATGTCCAAAATATCATAATTTTCAGCGTCACCCCGCTCAATTATATATCTTTAAAAAACCAAATAAATCATTAAAGAGCTGTGGGAAGTGCTTGTAAACCCGTCGGGATACTGAACAAGTTTGCTAGCAGTGGGTAAATGCATGCATGACGCCAAGACAACTTCACCGGGGTACTGAACAGGCCCGCTGGCAGTGAAGCAATGTCGGGTATATGAAAATTTTCAGATATGGAATCTCTTGACCTTAAATGTCCTTCGTTCTGATCTGGAACTTCCTGGTAGGATACGGATATTGGAGTGGGTTAAATGGCAACCCTATCGAGGCTATGGACGCCTACTGGCAGTAGTGGCTCTGTCAACAATATTGGAGATTTTATCGTTAATATCGTGACTCGCTTTTGTTTAGATTGTCATCAGTTTTCATCTTTTAAATAACAAGCAATCTCGAACTGGAATTTTTTATGATTGATGATGATGTTTAAACAATTTTCTGGTTGTTTTTGAGTTAGAGTTCTTCTCGTTATCCTAATCTGGACTTGTTCTTTTGGCAGAGATAACTGCTTCTACCAGTGTGTCGCCATTGTTGGCAGCCATTTTCATTCTTATCTTTTCCTTATAAGCCGCCTACACAAGGGTTTTGAACCCTCAATAATCGTCGCAATTCTTTAAATAAAACGACACTATTATCTTTGCTTTCGCATATATGCTTCTCGTTTTCATTTTTACGACTGCAAGCGTGAAAACCTACAGTTGGAAGTCATGTTGATTGTGTTAGAATGATCTTTTGAAGTATTATGAATCCTTTTGTTCATATGGTCATAATTTCTTTTACCTCCAACTCACTAATGGTCATACATTTATCAAAACACCAAACCTTTATTCACTTTGCATTTTTGTTGATATGGTTTCAATTTATAAATTCATGATGCAATGATTTTTGGTGTCTTTGATTAAACCCATGGTGCAATGGTCGATGTAGTGGTTTCTTTGAATCAGACAAACACTATTGTTGATTTAACATACAGATTAATTGTTGGTTATGAACACTATTGTTTTCAAGTGGTTATTTGATATTTCATTTGGTCAAAATCTTTTGGTTATGAATGTTATGGATTTCAATGAGTATGTGAATAATCCATTTGATATTTGGTGTACAAAGTTTTGGATTGTGATGTGAATGATTTGAATTACCAAGGCGCCGTCGATTGTACATGTCAAAATGAATGTTTTTCATGGTTTCAATTCATTCCACCACCCTCGCACGCATAAGCATTAACGTCTGCCTTGCATCTCGGGCCATCTCTGCTTGTTTTGAGAAAACTGTGGGAATTGTTCCTATGTCTACCCTATCAAACCCCCTCACCGTTTACCCTACTGACTGTGTGCTCTCTTTTATGGCCCCTGTAGGGAGCATAGAACCCAATGGCATCCAAACACTGTTGTTATTTGATAACTCTCATGAGGACCTGGAGATTAATGGCTGGTTAGTTTTCATTTAAAAATTAGAGGGTTTTAACCTCGCAGTCGCTCAACAGTTTGCCCTCACATTCGATGGATGCAGGGCCAAAGTTGGGGACATCCAACTCGAATTGAACGAAGAATTCCTCAGCTCAGCCACTGGTTTGCCAGCAAAGGGTTATAAATGGTTTAATATTTCGAAGGTGGAGGAAGTGCCATGGCCGCTCCTGTTTACCTCAAGGAAAATTATCGGTTGTGAAAAAGGTATGCCGGTCACATCCCTTAAGTCTTGATGGCATGATATGGTTTAGTGTTTCTTTACCATCTCCAGCTGCTTATGAATTTCATAGATTTCCCTTTGAACATGCCTCATTACCTCCTTCGCAGTCTGTATAAAATGGCTAAACGATTTAAGAGGGAGAAGGCTGACTCCATCCTCTTCCATCACTGTTTGATTAAAATCGTTATTGTTCATCATTTGAGGATGAGTGGTGACTGTTGGGAAGCTTTCCTATTGAGGAATGGCTTTGCTACTCCTGAATGTGGTCAAGTGGACAAGATTGTGGTCACTGAGACCCTTTTCGGGCTTGTCGTTCCCCCTCCTACCCTCCTACCCGCTGTTGAACCCTCGACCTATCCCAATGATGACCTACCCGACACCCTACCTGATCGATGTTTGAAAGAAAATGCTAAGCCTGTTAAGAGGCCTGCAAGAAAAAAGGGCAAAGGTAATACCGATGTCAATAGCAAAGGTAAGAAGGCTGGACACTGGGTATCTAGGTGTGCTCGTAATAAGCCCAAACAAAACACAGACCAAAAGCCTATTGTTTTGAGTGAAGATTCAGATTCTGAGATTGAGCGATTTTTGACCGAGGAGTACCCATACTCACACGGCCTCTGTTCTGTTGAACCCTATGACTATGTATCCAATCTCCCGCCGTGCCTTAAAGATGACCCCAACTTCCCTGTGATTAAGTTTGACAGTGGAACCCCTGGTAATTTAAAAGATCCCTCACCTGTAGTGACTCGGCCCAATCAACCACAGTGCACTGAATGCAACTCTTGGCTCGAACGATACTACACAGATGTCCCACTGTTGCAATCCCGAATCAAGTCCTTGGAGGACCGGGTGACTGTGTTGTCTAAGGAAAATGATAGACTGCAAGCTAATGATAAGAGGCAAAAGACCACAGGCTCTATCGTGTTCAAAAATCTTGAGGCAGCCACTGCCATTGTTAATTCAAAGATAGCCTGACCGAATTGTATCCCTACAACCAAGGTACACACGAATTCCAATGGGAATTGGATCGATGATGGCAGTTTTAGAACATTCTTTTTTGTTACACAATTTTGGGATTAGGCTGTTAGTCTTAGGCATAAATAGGAATCTAGGAGATTGTTCCCATATTTTTTGCAAACAGTTTTGATATTTTCCACAAGGATTGTTTTATCCTGTGGCCTTTATATACTTATTATTTTTTGTAAACAATCCATCACTGTTGGGAGAACAGAGACTATGGGCTGATGATTATACAAACTCGAATGGAAGTGGATTTGTTGTATGGATTTAGCTTCAATTTATCTTACTTTGTTTCAAGTTTCTGTGCATTTTAATTTGTAATCAAATTATTGACTACTTTAGATATCAAGATTTGTTACAAGTTGATGCAATATGATTTAATGTATTGTACATATTTGATGTATCTCATTTTACTTATAGCAATTACCCTGTTTTAATTTAATGAATAGAGGGTTAATCTTCTTTGTTAAATGAGCAGTTATGTACAAATCATTCGCACTGGGATTTATCTAAATGTGATGATCTGTAAACTATAAAATTGTTGTTGCTATATCTCTCATTTGTTCTATCATTCGTATTCAAGAGCATCGCTGCTTCCTGTTTACGAGAAGCTTTTGGAAAATCTGGTGCGGGTTTCCCCCATCAAACAACTAAATCGAGTACTGTGCGTAGGGCAGATAGGAAGCGCTACTTCAGGTCAGTTTGTTATTTGCAATTTAATAGTTAATAAATTTGAGAATTCTCTATAGTTTTGATAAGATATATAGTAAAAGTTATTACTTTTATTGCTTAGCTTAGATAGCTTTGATTTTATTTCTTTCTCATAAAAATTATAAAAATAAAAAATAATAACTTCGCTGTCATAAGACAATTCACAAATGATTTTGCAAATTTCGATCAAAATTTGTATCTTGTAAATGCTGTATATATAATCAAGATTTAATTGTATTGATAACTGAACATTTAATAAGCAGAATTATTGTTTTATAATATTAGTTAGTAAACTGTTTATATATTTTAGATTTGTATATAGTTTGCAGTAGTTGTTTTTCATTTAGATTAGTTTCTTTAGCTTAGTTTTTTCACTTTTCTAGGACTTAGATCGGCTAACGGAGCCGCTAAACCCGTCGGAGTGGATTAATCCAAACAGCTTGGGTTATTTAGACAACCCCGGACTGGTTCCACCCCTCTAGTTGACGAGCGGTCAATTTCGCCCGTCAACAAACTGCTTGGCTACCCTTTCTTGTGGCCTATGTTTTTGAGATACCGTGCTTGTACACATGCTTCATCCATTTTCCCTGGCTTGAAAATAATCACTTTCTTTTGTAGATGTCTTTGTAAAACCATCAGATACTTGAGGAGTACATATGGGTTCTTAGGAGATGTACCCAACATGATGTCCATTTTTCTGAAATCATTGGTGTACTCCTATACACTCTATCTTTGCTTCTACATGAAGTATTTCAACCGGATCCATTGGTCCTCTACATACATGATAAGGTAGAATTAGGTCTTGATGAGGGTTTTGAATTCCTCGCACCTAGATATTGGAAGATCACCCTCCAACCTGAGTGTTACCATATGGATTTTCCACTAGGTTAAGGCATGTCCCTCTAAATTTAGTCTAGATAATGATTTTTTTTTTTCATCTATACGATTAATGATGAAATAAACTTATAGTTATTAAACTAATGATTCATTTTTAATGCATCAATATCACCTTGGTATGTATTTATTTCCACTTTTGTTTCCATATTGAATAAAGACCATGAATGGTTTATGGTACTAGAACTTGGGTTCTCTTTCTTGGGTTCTTTCTGCAACTTCTTTTCTGGGTCTTCATTATCCCTCAATTTCCCGTTCGATCCAATCTCTACGTTCGAGCCTCCAACTCCTCTGGAAAGTCTGAGCTTGATTTATACAACCACCATAATGAGGCACATATTGCGATAATGTCAAGAAATTTCTTTTCCATCCTCGAAAAAATATCCTCTTATAGATCTCAAGGGTTGTTATGAACAGACGCATTGGCCATGGATAGGGTTATGTGAGTCCTTTATTCTTAAACCGATTCCTAGATCCCTGCAAATTTCCACAAATACCCCAATAAAACACACTGTGATACCAATGTGATCTGTAAACTGATGTGGATATTCCAATGGAGACTTCATCACACCAAATCTAATAAAATACTTAAATCTTTACTATGAAGGTTAATTTCCTTTAGATATCATATTATTTAATGACTAGTTTTCTACTTAAAAATGTATTAAATAGATGAAATGTGAAAAATAGAGAAAATAAATAAGTACTCACACACCATCCACAAATAAAAACAATATATAACTCAAGAAACCCAATACGGGAAAACACCTAGCTAGAAGGTGAGGCCACTCTACTCTTTTTTTTTCAAATGCAAGTACAAAGAAAGAGGCACTCTATATGGAGTTTCATTTGACACTATGGCCTGTATGGATACTACATAATATTTCCTCTTCTATTATTCTATAAAAATACCACTCTTAGGTGTTATGCTCAACTATGGAATAAATACAATGCTAAATAATGGAACCCCTTCTCCTAGTGGCCTAATATTTAACATCGCCTGATAACCATCTAGGGGTATGGTTTTGACTTCCTCAACCATCAATTGTGATACAGATTTGGACCTTCTAGAATCTTATTTAAATTCCATACATGTTTAGCCTCAAATGCGTGAGTAATTAGGGATGACGTGGCATCCAGTTGCACCATGGCAGTCAACAAGGTATGTCAATTTGTGAGAATAATAAATTTTTCATATGAGCTCCGATTGATGATATTTTTGCATTGTTGGAAAGGTCATGATGTGTATAATAGTTTCAAAGGGTTTAAACTAATTTTGAGAAATTTTTGACCCTAAAACGTTTTGTTTTATGCCTCAAAATGGCTCTGGAAGGTTTCAAAACCTAATTTTCCAAACTTGGACTTGCGATTAAAATGACCCTGCAAGCTAATTCCTCCAATTTTTTTAAACTTTGAATGCATCGAGATAGACAAAAAATAATATAATTATCCAATTCAGATAAGAAACCCCATGTGAAAATAATATTTGATAAAAAAACAATGGGTATTGGAAACAATAGTTGTAGCAGCCAACACTTTTGCCAAACCAAAATAGTCAATGGGAAAAAAATGATTATGTAGTCACCTCTACAATGACCAAACTTCGGGCGGAGGGGGATGGAAATTTTTATGAGTGTTGCAACAAATGTTTAATAGTACATATGGATACATCCAAGTTAAGTAAAGGAAGATTATAAATTCATCAAGGAACTCGAGGACATAACTGAGAACATGTGAGAGCTGAAAAAGAGATATTTTTGATTATATAGGTCTTTATAGAGTGTTCTAAATAAGAAGAATTTATGAAGAGGATAGAGTAGAGAAGCCAATGGATAAGCAAGCTCGATGTAATAATGAATGAGATAAAGGATTCAAAAATGAAATTATATGTGAATAGTAGGCATTAAGTATTGGATGGTTAGACAAAAATCAAGCCTTGTATTAGAAATCCTTAACACAATAATCGAATGATGAGTCATATAAGGGTCAAACAACAAACATAATTTATGGAGGATTTCCTCTCCAGAGGAGTATGATCGACTACGCTGTGAAGCCTATGAGGGTCCTTCTAACTAATTCTGACACCTCCACTCTATTGTTGTGGAGTCCCATGCCCCTATTGGGTGAGGCATACCTACTCTATTTCGAGAGGTCCCTTTCAACCATTATATATTGTTTGTGTGCATTGGCCTTTTTATTTATTTTGGTGTGCTATTTGATTATTAGTTGGACTTACGATTTTGTATTATATCTCAAGTTTTGAGTCATAATGGAGAAATACCAGCCTCCTCACCGGTCTCTTCATATATTGAAGTTACCACCGCATCTTGGTCCTTTATAGAAGACGTACTCTAAAATAAGTAGAGCTAATAATCATGGTGCATATATCTCCACCTCCCAAACTTGTGATCATCCAACTATGAAAATTGAGTCAGATATGAATGTATTGGGAATTACTTCGACTCCCTTGACTTCTGTGATTAGTGGAATCCCCTCGAATCCCTCATCCTCAACGATGTGGGTGCTATAGGTTCCCTCATCTAGTGCTTCCCAACCCATGATATCTACTCGTCCCATGGGAACACACCCTTTTGGATTTATTTTTGGTATGCCGAATCATAATTCTCAGTCAATAACTTCAGCCTCTAATCCATTTTATTTTGGTATGCGTGACATGACATCGCAACTCTCATCCTTCGTTTCAATGACTAATATGAATCCTATTTTTAGGTCTGGCAGCACGATGCCTCCTTATGTTCCTTTATCATTCGATGGAGGTCATATTCCCCAAGTGACTCCTACAGTTGGAGGTTGGAATCCTCTTTCCTTTGGGCCTAATCCTATATTTAGTGCTCTAGGATGGAGTACTTAAATGGGCGGCCAATTTACTTCCTATATTCCATCCATCACTCCCTATTCCTCCACTTCGATTCCGACGAACACTTTTATTATGGTGAATCCTCTTATGTCCTTTGGTGTTCCATCTGGAGCAAGTTAGTTTCACAGTATGGGAAACCCCCAACACAAATTCCTTCATCTGGGGGAAATGTATATAATCCTTATCATGTCGCTTCCGCGGGTATGATTCCATTTCAAACCTTCATGAATCAGTTTGGAGGAGGATATTATCCAACCATAAAGGGCCATGCTATATACCAGAACCCTGGATGGTCTGAAATCCCTCAACCACAATATTTGTTGGGAGCATGGGCTCAGACACCGCAACCCCGACTCCCTTTTCTGGCCACTCTAAATCTTCTAGATTTGTCGAAATTAATGAATGACCTTGTGTGTCATGATCCATCATGGCCCCCCATCCCCACCAAGATTCCTTTAAACATTCCCAAATTCGAGGGAAAGACTGGGGAGGACCTAGGTGATCATGTGACTAATTTTCATCTTTGTTGCTCATCTAACTCTCGAAATGATGATTCTATTCATTTGAGGCAATTTCAACACACCCTTACGAGGGTCAACGTGAAGTGGTACATTGAGATACCTAGGGGAACATATGGAACTTTCAATTAGATGGTATTGTATTTTCTCAATCACTTCCATATACCTATTCGTTACGATGTCGACCTAGAAATTTTGTTGACCCTTCACCAAGATAAATCCATACATATCTCTGATCATATCCAAGAGTGGCACAAACATAAGAGGTTGATTAAAGCCTACATTCCTCTAGAGTTTTTGTTGGAATGGTTCTTTAAGTCTTTGTTTCCTTATATTTTGAAGGATGTTTCTACATCTAGAATAACATATGAAGAAGAATCCATCTTCAAAGCCCAACAATTGGACCTTATATATGCTCAATCTGGGATGCTTTATGAAATTCTCCCTAATGCACCATGGTAAAACTACGATCCTAGATAAAATCTCGGGCCTCATGTAGATGACATCATAGGATACGGAAATGCTAATATTATAGACTTGGTGACGAACCAGTTGAAAGATTTGTCTCTAATCCATCCTGTAGCAGGACAAGCTTCAACTTCATCCTCCACCACCACCCAGTTGACAGATGTGCATGATGTACAATCGTCTTCTAACTCGAATGGTAACCAACAAATAGGAGGGACTAAGAAGAAAGGATGAGGTAATAATCGTAAGGATGAGAAAAATAATAATAAATCCAAGGATGACAGTAATAATGATAAATCAAATAATAATGTTGGTGAGGGAAAGAAAGAGAAGAGGAAGGTGAAGTTTCCCTGTAAAATTTGTAAATATGGTCACCTTACCTACTTGTGCCCCAAAATAGAGGAAGCCTCAAGGATCGTATCACAACCGCCTGCTGTGCTGACAAACCCTTTTCCATATAGCTAGAATATGGCCCCAGGGATGTCCTACACCGGAAATGTGTCAAGTGGGAGTCAAAACCCCTTGGCACATGAAGGTGGCCACTATGCATCAATATGGTCAAGTCTCAGATTTATGTAGCCACTCGATCTTTTGATTTCGATAAGTTAGAACATCCACCTCGTAATCTGAAAGAAGTACTTAAGCACTTTTCCCACAATCCTAATTCCAGAGCCTCCCAAAACTATTTTATTGTTGAAAATTTGGGCCAAAATCCATGCGTGATGTCGGATTTGGAGGTGCTCCAGACGTGTCCTTCATAGAGGAATTCCATTTTATCTATGTTAGGAGATCTAGACCCGTGTGGCTCAAAGGTTATCAATTTTGATGTCACAGATGTTAAGCCTTGCTTACCTTACCACGTGGCCTTTCAAATCCATGTGGATTATACCAAAATTACCATCAAACATACTTTAATTGATGAAGGTGATGTGACATGTGTGATGTCCCTAACTTGTTCGAAAGCCATTGGCTATTCGACCCTGTCTCAATATATCACTATGTTGACCGGATTTGATGGGCGTTATTTTTGACCCAATGGGATCCTTTCCTCTTTCCTGATCCAGTTAGGTGGAAAGAATGTGGAGGTCGATGTCGAGGGGGTCAATGCACCTCTCCACTACAATTTACTACTAGGGTGTAATTGGACTTATTCCATGACTGTCGTCGTGTCACCAATTTTCCGCACTTTATGTTTTCCTCATGAAGGGAATATAGTGATGATTGATTAGTTTTCCTTTGTGCACGCTAGTCCTAGTGTATTAGTTGGACCTTCAGTCCCTATGATTGATAATTCTCAGTAGGAAATTGAGGATGTTGATGTTGATATGTATTCCTCTTTGATGGGTAGTTTTATTTTCATGGCACCAATTCACCATATTCATGCCATTTCCAGTGAGTCTTCATCGTCGATGAGGTCCATTCCTTTCTGTACTTCGTATTTCAATGACCCTTGGACCCTACCTTCCTCGATTATGTTGTATGAAGGTCAGTCGCACATTGGGATGGAAATGCCATTATTAGTGGAATAATTTGCATATCGGGCTATTCTAGATGTTATTGTTGACTCGAATCCTTCCTCCTCATGGACGAATGAGGTGGATCTAATTTTTGATCCCATATGGGTCACTCAATCATCTTGTTCACATGATTTCCTCGATGATACATTAACTTTAGATGAATCCATCTTAGAGGCCATGTCTGGTCCTGATAGTCCTTGGGACGATATGCATCATTGATCCTATCTTCTCTCGGAGATTTTTATAATTGAACATGATGAATTTAGATCTACCTTGAGTGAGATGGTCGGTCATGACATGGTTCCTTTATATATGCATGGAATTTATGCTGAAGGAAACATGGAAAATATTTCTCCTACTTTCGTGATTGAAATCTCTCATACCCCTGGTAAAATTGATAATGTATATATCAATGCATATTGTTCGCCTGAAGAAATTTAGATCTACACCGATATCTTCAAGGAATTCCGAGATGTATTCAGTTGGTCATATGAAGAGATGTCAGGGATCAAACTCAACATTATCAAACATAATATTAAAACCTATCTAAATGCTAAACCTATTCCACAACATATTAGAGTTGTTAATCCTAGGAAGGCCCCCGCTATTAAGGCATAAGTAGAGAAGCTACTTAATGATGGTTTCATATCCCTGGTTCCCTTGAACGAATGGGTGTCCAATCCCCTTCCTATAGATAAAAATAAAGGAACCATCCACGTTTGTATGGATTTTAGAGACTTGAACAAGTCCTATCCTAAATATAAGTTCCCCACTCCTTTCATTGACCGTATTCTTGATGATTGTGTGGGAAGCAAAGTCTTTTCCTTTATGGATGGATTTTTAGGGTATAATCAAATTCAGATCAAACCAGAGGATCAACATAAGATGACATTTATTTGTCCTTAGGGTACCTTTGCATACCGGAAAATTCCTTTCGGTCTTAAAAACGCTTGGGCGACCTTCCAACATGCCATGAACTTTTCATTTCATTATCTTAAGAATATTATCGAAGCTTATCTAGATGATCTCATTGCTCACTCTTGCAAGAGGGTAGATCACTCAACTCACCTTCGATTAGTATTTGAGATATGTCGTTATTATTGCATTCGGTTGAACCCTCATAAGTACATATTTATTGTTAGGTCTAGTCATATTTTAGGATTCATAGTGTTTGAGCATGAGATAATGGTGGATCCTATGAAGGTTGAGGCAATACTTTAGTTGCCTCCCTCGCACAACATATGACAACTTCAAGGTTTATAGGGGAAGGATAACTTCATGCATCGTTTCATAGTGAACTATGCCAATTTAAATAAAGGTTTCATGCGTCTTTTGAAGAAGGACACTATGTTTATGTGGGATGAGCGAGCCCAAGAATCCTTCAATTCTCTTAAGAAATACTTGGTATCAACACCTTTGTTGAAGCCTCTAGAATACAGTAGAGAATATATGATTTATATTTTCGCATCCGAAGGGACGGTTTGTATGGTACTGGTTCAAGAGGATGATGAGCTCCATGAGGACATTGTTTACTACCTCAGTTGAAACCTGGTTGGTCCCAAACTTAAATACTCTCACGTAGAGAAATTGGCCTTGGCCGTTGTACATGCAGTTAAGAGATTATGGAATTATATCTTATTGTGAAAAACTACTATGGTTGTAGATATCAATCCATTTCAATACTTTCTCACTAGGCGTATCATAGGGGGAAATAAAATAAGTGGATTATTATTTTGCAAGAATTCAATCTTGATTTTTCTTTTTCAAAATCTAAGAAATCACTAGTTTTTTTCAAATTGATGTCGGATTCCCCTTGACTAGATGAGGATATTTTTCATGATGTTTAGTTCAAAGATGAACATATTTTCCTTATATCATCTTTGGACCCCTGATATGGAGACATTTTGATCTATCTTCAAAACTTGAAGCTACTCCAACATCTGTCAAGAGATGATCGACGATGTATACGTCATCAGGCTAAGAACTACCTTATTATCAATGACACTTTGTATCGTCAAGGGGTGGATAATATAATCGTTTCTTGAATCATGAGGAATATGAATCTATCATCAATTACTCTAACAGTGGGGATGTGGTGGTCATTTATTTGGTCTATCGAAAAACCAAAAGATATTGCAAGTTGATTATTTTTTGTCGTCAATTTTTAAATATTGCGTTGAAGCATTCAAGAAGTGTCACCCTTTCCAGGTGTTCACTCAGAAAATGCGCTCACACCCAACCCCTCTTCACCCAGTCATCACTGTCGGTCCCTTCACCAATTCGGGGGTGGATTTTGTGGACTGCAACCCAGCCTCGGCTGTGAGGAACCAACATATTATTATGGTTGTATATTATTTTACTAAATGGGAAGAGGCCATTCCTACCATTAAATATGATGGTAAGACTACAACATTCTACATGTTCAACCAGATTATAACCCAGTTCGAAATCCCAAAAGTTATTGTAACTGATCATGACAGTCACTTTTAGAATGAAATGGTGCAAGAGTTAGCATCAAAACCTAGGTTTAAACATGGTCATTCTTCCGCTTATTATCCCCAGGAAAATGGACAAGTAGAGGCAGTGAATAAATCTCTCAAGACCATTTTGCAAAAAATTGTGAGCCTGAGTAAATATTACTAACATGTGATGCTTTACCCTGCACTTTGGGCATAGTGAAACATGGTAAAGACTTCCACTAGTTTCTCTCCTTTTCATCTAGTACACGGTGCAGAGTCGATTCTTCCCATTGAATGCGAAATCCCTTCCCTTAAATTGGAAATTGAGCTCCTTATTGGCATGTCTAATCTTGAAGAATGCCGCGTGCACCTAGAGCACCTCAATTAGCAGTGTCGAGACACCTATATGAATATTGGAGAGAATAAATGATGTGTTAAGGTTCAATACAATAAGTATGTTTATCCCCGACAATATGCTGAGGGTGACTTGGTTCTCCTTTATGACCAAGCCAAAGAACCACTGGGGGCACGGAAGTTCAATCCCATGTGGCACGGTCCTTATATCGTGTGATGTGTCGTAGAGAAATGAGCCTACAAATTAGAATCTTATTAGGGGAATATTCTAGATGAGACAAAAAATGGGCTCTACCTTAAAAGGTATTACGCTTCAGCCCTCAAACTTGGGCGTGACCTTTGTATACTAGTGTATCTTAATGTATATAATTCTTTATATTTTCATTGTGTCATCGACTTGGTTATCGGTTTTTCCCCTTGTTTGGAAGATGTCAATGAAATATTCAGTTTACTTAGGATTTATGGATGGTGCCAGTCGTCATACGCAGAACATGGCTTCTACTGCTTGGGTCATTTACTCACCCGAGGGTCAACTCGTGTCCTCAGGTGAAATTTTTCTGAAGCCATCAATGAATAATGTGGCTAATTATAGTTCCATTATAGATCTATTATGCGATGCCTTTTCACATTGTGTTCGATCTTTAGAAGTTATCCTGGAATCCCAGTTAGTCATATTTCAGTTGAATGATAGTTACTGTGTGCAAGATCCCACTCTACTCCAACGATTCCTATGGGTATGACTTTTCGAACGATACTTTGATTTTCTTACTTACAATCACATCCCTAGAAACTCTAATCAAGTATCTGATGCATATGATAATTACATTTTAGATTGGAATTTGTCACATAACTAAGAAAAGAAAACAAATTCATACATTTATACATTGTAACATATAAAAGTAAATTCGAAGACCAAAATTTTTATATTTCATCCTTTCAAGTTCAAAATAATATGGTGTCATAGTACAAAATGGGGCTCACACCCTCAAAATACATATATGGCCGGTACATAGCATAACCATGGAATATATGCCTGTGGTTTCGGATGTGTATCATGATAGCACACTATGGCATTTTCAAGACATTGGAAGATTCACACCCATGCACGAGGTACACCCACCACCTGCCGCTACATCACCTCTGGCAGATCCTCCACTTGAACCATAGGAATCATGTGCGTCAATCGAGATAGGTTCCCTTGTACATTCTGAAATACTCTCTCAGTGTCCCTACCTACTAGCTCATCTGCTCAACCCCTTCATCAATGCTGTGGGAATACCTTTGTTCATCGTGAACCTACGTCTTCATAACAAAGCAATTGTTAATAGTTGTTACCATACAAAAATATTTGTGTTTTTTATCTTCCCTTTATCAAAATTGAAAAACAAAAAAAATGAAATATATAAAAATAATTTATTACCAATATCACCATGGGAAGAACCTGGAGGAAATGGCATGTCAAGGTCCCCTCTGTAGTCGATCCTTCTATAAGGATAGTCATCAATGGCTATGACCTATCGAAACCACCATAAAATTATCTCATCATTGTAGGGGGTTGGCACCCTACCACCTCCTAGCTGCCTCATCATGTTGGTCCACCGTGACATGGATGGATCACACAATCCATGTGGAGTAATATCTACTCTAGGGATCAATCTTGGAATCCTCTCAAATGAAAAAATACAAAGTATGGATGCATATATGAAATTACTCATTCGACCTTGTTTGCAATTCGTTAACTAACACTTCATGTTGTCCAACAGTGAGGTACACTAGTCATAAACAATGGGTCTTAAACACTCCACCACATAGAACATGAGTGGCCTTGATTCCTAGTGCAACGAGGTTGACCCTGGAATCCATGTGAGTACAAGCATGGCGATATTTAGAATCAGGTTCTTGATCTCCCTGATAAGGATTTGGCTCCCTACTTTATCTGTGCCTGCAACAAAGTGGGTGGCAATCCAATCCTCCATAGTCATACCACCTCCATCCCCTCGAGCTTTGAGATTCACCACCTTGTCCACTTAAATCCTCAATGGTTTCCCATCAACATTGAAGGACTCTATCTCTGGATCCCAATAGTTTACCAATAAATGGAGTAACCTCACCTAAGCCCTCATTCCTTTAAGAGCCCAAAATTTATAAAGGCCAGATCGTTTCAAATCTTGTTGGTCCCTTGCATCTCTTCCCACTGCTGCATCTATCTCCTCATGTTCCCTTTCCCTCCATTCAATAACCATCTTGCAAAGGAAATATTATTTTTTTGAGTTAACCCCTTTAGAAAAATTGTTCATGGACTTGTACATAGGCTAAAATTATGACAGTCACATATAAGTCTTCATATATGCATGAATGATTCGCTTTTACCATGTATATGGGGTCGTATACACGATCTCATGATATGTCACCCGCATACACCTTAGTTTCCATGTAACAACCTGTTGGCAGCCAATTCACTTTTTTTATTACCATAAAAAGATGCCTACACCTATTGTCTTCTAAACGACAAATCATCGTCGCATTTTTTAACTAGACATTTGTTTCATTTCTTGCGACAATTGCAATTTAATTTCGATTCAGTTTTCACAACTGAAAGTGTGAAAACTCCTCCATTGTTGTTTAGATTGTCATAGTCTTTTATTGATTTTATGAAAGACACTTTACCAATGGTTTATTGTATAATCACGAATGACTTTCCAACTATATCCATTCACTTTGATTGTGAAACTTGATTTCTTTGGTAAAGTATTGAAAATATAAAGTTATGAGTTATGTTTGATTTCGTAAGGGTCATGGTTGATTGAAAGTTTTATATACGATACGATTCTTATTGTTTTGAGCTCTTAACTTATCGTTTTCATATGGTCATTGGTTGCAATGTTTTTACGCTTTGATTATGCTAAAAAATGCATGGGTCATATATCAACTTGGTTTCATATTGGAGTTGCAATGTTTTACACTTGTCGCGTTGGTAAAACCTTTGGATGTCATGTTGAATCGAACTATACACTTGGCACATAAATTTAACATGTGGTATTTTTTTTATGCTTGATCGATGGCACGTTGATGTGGGTTGGCCGATTAATATGTTTCAAAGGTTATGATGACCGATGGGAAAGCACTGTACCCAGCCATTAAGGCACTGCATGGTGGTGGTAATCCCACCACCTTCGCATGCATTACATTGATTTACACCCCTTTGAGCGCTTGCAGCTATTAATCCCTATCGTTTTTACCCCTGCGTATGGTATGGTTTAAACCAAACCCTATCATGAACATAATCCATGGCTCCCATCGTAAGATACGAGCCCAACGGGTGCCAAGCTTTGCTGATGTTTGATGGTGCTTATAGCGACCTGGAAAAGTTTGGGTGGCTCCCGTTTATTAAGAAGTTCGATGGTTACAATCCTGTCGTGGCTCGACAATTTGCGTTGTCATTCGATGGTTGCCGAGCCAAAGTTGGAGATGTTCAACTTGAAATTAATGAACAGTTTCTTAGCTTGGCAACC